>CABFOP010080843.1:0-11004 GCA_900683385.1 Anoplogaster cornuta
CTAACTGAAAGAAAGAACCTTTGACTACAGAACCAATTTGTCTGTTAAATTTAAAACCACTGTCAAAAGTGACACCAAGGCTCTTGATAAAAGAGCGATTTTTGGCAGCAAGGGGCCCCAAAACACCAACAGAATCATTCAAACAATCCAGATGCCCAAACATAATAACCTCCGTCTTACTATCATTAAGATTTAGGAAATTGAAGTCCATCCAAATCTTAATGTCGTTTAGACAAGTCAGCAGAGGCGTCAGGGAATCCCTGCACCTTGCTTTTAGTGGAAGGTAGATCTGGACATCATCAGCATAGCAGTGGAAAGAGACGTTATGCTTACGTAAAATAGAACCCAGGGGCAGCATATATAAAGAAAATAATAAAGGGCCCAAAATGGAGCCTTGGGGGACCCCACAGGTAAGAGGGGCCACATTGGAGGAGAAGTCGCCCAAATGTACAGAAAAGCTCCTGTCAGTCAAGTACGACTGAAGGAACATGAGGGCAGCACCTTTGATGCCAGCACACTGTTCTAGTACACAGTACTTGAGTAAATGTACTTTGATATTTTCCACCACTGTCTTTTTAAATTGGCTGCTACAGTCTGTCTCATCAGCGCCTCTACACCACATGATGCCTCAAAGGTCACAGTACTAATGTACTTAATTTGGTCAAGCATCCCAGTACCAAACCCAGTATGGTTTACAGAGCCAGTGAGATGGTTGGTGAGTACGGGCTGATTGCTGAGGGTTTTTCTGTCAAAATATTCAGTTGATTCACATTATTGAAATTCAGATTTGATCATTCTTTTCTAATGTATGTATCTGTGTGCATGCATGTGTGGGGACTCTTGATTAATACAGATGTTCATAAATGGAGAAGCATATCATCATCTGAAGGTTTAATCAGAGGCTCCAACAGGGGCCTTGGTCAGCAATTTTACCCCACACCTGCAATGTAGGCAGCTGTTTAACTGTATCACTCTCCATCTCACTTTTCACATACAACCCCCAGAGATGCTACCTGATATAATCATTTTCTTCAACTATTATCCTCACTATCCTCACTTCCCCCAGTTGAAATTCAATTTAAAAGTCTAAATTAATGCATCAACTATTTACTTTACATTGCACCCAGCCAGAATCCACTATATACTGCATGTGTTGTGAAGTTTTCAAATGGGGAGTGAAGAAGGCGATGTGAGTGACATTTGGTGCCTCACACATTGGTGCAGTGTGCTAATGATGACCCAGGTTTGAGCCATGCAAAACCTGTTTTTACACTGATTCTTTCATGCATTATATTACATTTCCTACTGTGCATCAAGAGTAAATTACTTTTTGCTCAGTAATAATAGAATAGAATAATACAGGAACTGTGGGATAAACTGTAGCCCCTAATGATTACATTCTGCAAACAGAAATTAAAGTGAGACATGCAGTTTTTGGGTAAGACGTTTACTACTGTGTGCATGGCTGTAGTTTTTACATTGTTCTCTCCCCTCACTCACCAGGTTGTGTACAAAAACAATGATGTGAGGCTTGAGCTGTCCAGGCTGGCCAAGCAGGGTGACGCCAAGATGAAGGTCCATGGCATCGTGGCCTTTAAGTGTGAGAATGTGGCCACCCTGGACCCCATCACATTTGAGACGCCAGAGTCTTTTATCATCCTCAACAAGTGGAATGCTAAGAAGACCGGCTCCATCTCCTTTGACTTCCGCACCACAGAGCCCAATGGCCTGCTCCTGTTTAGCCATGGCAAGCCCAAGCAGCAGCCAAAGGACTCCAAGAGCCCCCAGACTCTCAAGGTGGACTTCTTTGCTATTGAGATGCTGGACGGCCATCTGTACCTGCTGCTTGACATGGGCTCAGGAACCATCAAGACCAAGGCAGTCAATAAGAAGGTCAATGATGGCGAGTGGTACCATGTGGACTTCCAACGAGACGGCAGATCAGGTAGAGTAGTAGCTTTTTTTTTGCCATATTCTTGAAAAATACCTGTGTGTGCAACATTGTTGTTATTGAGTTACTAATGCTGACTATACACAGAGGCCTTGTTCCAGAAATTCATGGTTTTGTTGCTTCAGTTTCTGCATAAAGGTGATGAAATGTCCAGAGGGTTTTCTGAGTTTTGTAGCTCAGACTCATCTCTCAAACTAAAACAGAGCACCTCCTGAAATCTTCAGCATAAAGTAAAGCAGATCTGTCCCTTGCACACAAATGATCCAACTGTGGATGTTAACTACTAGAGCAGCAGTTCATTTTTCTGTTTAAAAATGATTACCATGCCGAAGCCAATACCACATCATCCGTGCAAACTTATCATGTCAAAATTGTTTGCCCTGGATCAGCTTTTTAAACAGGGCGTTCCATTTAAAGAGGGCTTCGGTAGGAGTGACCTACATGTATCTTCAGATGGAGCGCTACCCACTCATCATAGGTAGCGATTCCAATCATGCTTTGCCACAAGATAACTTTGCCCCCTGTCCCAGTGTGTCCTCCATGCCCCTGTGTTGCACTGCTCTGGTCCCTGTTGATTTGCTTATCTAAGCAGCAATTTGTTAGTGTGTGCTTAGAGCCAAGGCCTTGCAATGTCATGCTGCAAATTAGATATACCCCCCTGACCATGTTTTCCACTCCATCTCAAGAGGTGGAAATTACATTAACTGTTTCATTACCCCCCCAAAGTAACACCGAGTCAGGGTTCTAAATAGAGATATATACATTACTAAAACAGTGGTAAAGCCCATTCATGTACATTAGGCTTGTAGTACTTTGCTTTTTTCTCTGAATTTCAAGTTCAAGTACATTAACTACTGAGTTTTTCATAGTATGCTTTTGAAAATGTAATACAATACACTGATTGAGATGGCTGAATAACATATTGAGTGGCTTGGCTTGAGCTTAACACAAAGTGGAGGAAATGGCATTTGGTGACTTCTCAAATAACATAAAACCAACATTGAACTATGGTAGCCAAAATGACAGGAAATCGTGTTTTGCCAAATTAGATTCCGTTCAATAGTATTTTTGTCTATTAACACCCCATCAGCCACCCACACACACACACACATACATTACACACACACAAACACACAAGCTATCATACATCTTTTTTGTTGGTCGGGCTCTCGCTCTCTCTACTTGCTGTTCTCTCTGTCTGCCCTGCCTAAGTTTCCATGGAAACAGGAGGTGGTCTCTCCCAGGACTTGAGACAGTTACTGCACAGTGCTATGCTGAGCTGTGCACTAATGACAATTCGGAATAACTTTTTTTTTCTTTTTCTTTCCTCAAGTCTAAAGCTTGAACACATACACCTGGAGTTGAAAGGAGACATAAAAGGTCTCCATAATGCGATGGCATCCCATGTGAATAGAGCTACAAAACGGCTATTGAAACGCTTCACAGTATCGGCATCTCACAGGAACAGTCAGTTTCCTGCTGTTTTAATTCACACAGCAGTTGTCTTGCTGGAAGAATGTATTAATGCTTCAAAGTATCTTGTTAGATCTATCATCGCTAACGTGGCAGTAACAGTTATTTTAACTATCAAAGAAGAAAATACACAGTCTACAATTATCCAATTATCTCAGTTGTTAAATTGTGCATCTCCAGATATCCATGAACTGTACAAAGCTCTATTGTTTGCATTGTGTAATGATGGAGAGATGGAGGCATTGGCATTGGTTTCCTTTGTACTAAATGAGCTTCATGTATGATCCACAGATGCAATCTTAAACCTCGTGTTAAGAAAACACATTTTTATATTCACTTCTTGATTCATTTCTTCATCTTATTGCTACACATATTCATATTGATGTAAAAGCTGAGCTTAGCTGCTCAACAGCTTTGTAAAATAAATCAAATGAAAGAAAAATAAAAGACAGTCTTAAGAAAAGCTGGAGATGCTTGTATTTGAGGCATACAGTTTATGTTGTGGTGTACTATCGAATAATACAAGTAGTCTATTACAGACTCAAATATTATTCTTCAGTGTAATGATATTTGCACAGCCTTGTTCATACATTTGCTTAACAGAACAATTAGACAATACAGTAGGTGTGAAAATGTCTTTCATTTTAAATTAACTGACACTACAAATAGCACTACACAGCTATGGAATATGCAAGACACCTTCTCTATTTTTGGTACCATATCTTGCCCAGTCCCTGTTACCATCAGATAGTTTTACATTCTCGTCATACATACGTGCAGTTCCATTAAAAAAAACTCCATAAAAGTCTCTCCTGCAGTGTGCAAACCTGATGATTTCATGTTTGCCTTTGTGGTATTATTCATCCCACTGCCCTATTGCTATACCTTTTTAACATTTGATAGAATTCATGTAATTTTCAAAAATAAGACATGAATTCATCAGTACAGAGCCCCATGGAGGGGTGAGTCATATGGTGCGCTGGGTTTTTCATCTTTGTGTCAGATGTTTTATTAATACACACCACCAAGCACGTCACTCACCAAAAGTGCAGCAGAAGCAGCCAGACATAATTGGCTGCAGCCGGATCCTTTGTGTGCAACGCTTACTTCATGACAGCGGTGGATAATGATCTGGCTATTTAGTTTAGCTTGCTCTTCCTGCTGGAAACAAGCCTGTAAATGGACTCTTTGCTCTCACACAACATCTTCTAACCTCAGTGCATTAGAGACGCTAAGAGACACTCAGTGAGGGCTTTCGGACTGGGAGTGCCCTTGGTCACTCATCAGAGACATTACATGGCTCTGTTCCCCACCACTCCTCCCCATCCCCATGGCCCACTCGCAGGCCAGGCCATCTACAGAGAATCCAATCACATAGAGAGATTTGGCCGTATCGCCCTAAATGGATTGTAGTAATCCCCTGTCTAACATGTAGTGGAGATGTGTGAGTGGGGTTAGGGGACATCATGCCAAGTTGAGCCTGTCTGCTCATGCAGAAAGTGTGATGAAGATCTGAGCTGTCGTATGGAACGTCTGCCCTCAGGTTTGATGACAAATACCACTTATGGGTCATGTCATACAGGCAGAGAGGCAGAGACGTAGAATTGGTCAAAGTGTTTTGATCTTGGTCGTCATCATTGCTTATTGTTATCCTTGTTTATCGCGAGCACTGTTATTTTGATCAGCTCTATTTTATATGCTGTACTTGTCTCTCTAGATAATGTTTGCTGCAGTGTTCCCTCATCTTTTTCTGCTGGTCTTATCTGTCATCGTGTACTCCTCCCTCATCTCCTTTCCAGACGCCTTTATCTTCATGTTCCCATCTTGTTCTGTATCCATCTCCTCCTCTTTTATGCTCAGATTTCACAAAGACATTTCCCCTTACCTTTTGGCTATAAATAATGTTCCAAACATGTACATGTGTTAAGTTTCTCATGTCACCAGCCTGGCGATGTCACACGTCCCAGTGGGATTGTATAGTGCCTTTTGACTTAACATAGCTTGACTGTGTTTACACACTTCCTTACAGGACTGTGACAAGTGAGCAGAGCACTCTGAGCAGATACCTGAAAGATGCTGACATCCCTCTATTGTCTTCCACTTACATCAATTTAGACAGACATGCTTACTAGTAGACTTCATAGCACCCGCTTTTGCCATTCAAGAACCTTCACAACTCAAATATACTGTAGCTGCCGTGGAATCAAATGAAGCCATTGGGTGAAGTGACTTGCCTTAAGTAATTACGAATGAATATACTGTAATATGCACAATGTAAAGGTGAATAACGCCACAGCCTTTTCCAGGATGGGTACCACACCATGTCATGTGGTGAGATCTGACGTTCATGTGCATACGATATTTCCGTCACAAATCACACTGACCTCACTGACACTCTTCTCTCACCTGGGCACCTGCTCCACTGTGAGGAAACTTTCCCTGCTAATGAGTTTGATGTAGTGAGCTCGTTAGCTATAACCTGAAGGGAGCTGTTCTGGCCGCATGACGGGTGGCCCTTGCCAAGTGTGCAAAGCTTGGAAGTCACGACAGCTGCGGCTGGAGAGAGTGGGGACAGTGGGTGGCTGAAGGAAAGTGCTGGAACAGATGCCTGCAGCTAATACACCGGAAAATGACTTGGAACATGTTAGTAGGACCAGGTTAATCATTGTGCACTAGGTCCTTAGCTGCCTCTTTCAAGCACTGGTGCAAGAGGGCCGGCTCAAATGAATACAAGCTAGTAGAGATATTTCACTAAATTGATTTTGTCTTTCTTCAGATTTATGAGATTAAAACAGATTATTTTATGAATAGATACAGTTATGTGGGCATTTATTTATCATATAATAAATTGTGACACGTGTTCATATATTATTATGTAAGGAAATGTAAAAGGACCCGTTTAATGTCTAATGTGTCTCTAAAATGTGCCAGGCAGCCCTGCTGAAAATGAATGTGTGGCTTGGGGCTTGTTTTCAAACAAAAACATTTTCAGTGTATAAGTAACTTAAAAGTTGTGCTCTTATTCTGCATACAAGCAGTTACAGTATGACACTGTGATTTATGAGCTTCATATCTGCCATGGCATGCATCTGTCACTCAAAATGACAAGTATTACCGCATGGCAAATTATTATTTTCCGCATCCTTAGCCTACTATTCTCCCGCTCTCCTCAGGCAGTTGCCTGGGCTGTTCTTCGGCACTATGGTATATAGATTACTGGACAAGGATGCGGGCAGTGAAGGCAGCCACCAATAATTAAAGATTCACAATGGCAATGAGAGTAACAGATCCATACACAAATGAATCACCCGGTCTGATTCCCACAGTAAGGCCTTCCTTTCCACAGCTTTACAGTCCAGTCATGTCCGCTGTTGTTTACCGTGCTCCAGATCGAGAATTAAACCTGAATGAGAGCGATAAATCATGGTGGGGAAACACACAAACTCTCATTGCAGGTTTATGTGTTGGAGAGGCAAACAGAAGGAGAGACAGGGTGAAAAAAACAGCCTGCAGTCCGTTAATCAAGTTCAAAAAGATGGCTACGATGGGCTTTTTGTTTGGTTGGCTGAAATGATAGAGGGGGCACTGATTTTTCTTTTCCTCTCCTTTCTTTTTTATGACCACTGCTATACAGATAAAGAAGATTTATTATGGGAAATCCAAGGAAAATGGAGAGGATACTCTTAGGGATCCTAGATTAGGATACTAATAGACTAGCTGCCCTGTGATTAATGTGTCCTATCAACACTCATCAGTCATTCTAAATGAAGAAAATCTTGACCCTGTCTAGATGGATAACACTAATTAAGCCAATTTCTTCATCAAGCCATCTCTAAAATAGTGGGACTTCTCTCTGTATTAGTATTTGTGCAAAGCAGATATTAAAGTGTTTTGGGGTGTCTATGGTCATTAATAGTTGTTAAACTTGCCCATCTGGTGAATTACCTCATATTTTGACCATCATACCAAAAATAAATATCCCGCTTCTCTCCCCAGGTACCATCTCCATCAACACCCTCCGTACTGCCTACAACGCTCCAGGGGAGAGTGAGATCCTTGACTTGGATGACAACCTCTACCTCGGGGGTTTGCCGGAGAACAAAATGGGCCTGGTGTTCCCCACCGAAGTGTGGACGGCGCTACTCAACTATGGCTACGTGGGCTGCGTCCGAGATCTGTTCATCGACGGACAGAGCAAGGACGTCCGACGCCTGGCCGAGGTCCAGAAGGCTGCCGGGGTCAAGCCCTCCTGCTCTAAGGAAGCCCCCAAACAGTGCCTGAGCAACCCCTGCCAAAACAACGGGGTCTGCAGAGAGGGCTGGAACCGCTATGTATGCGACTGCTCTGGAAGTGGCTACCTGGGCCGCTCCTGTGAAAGAGGTAGGGCATTTTTTTTTTTAAATTTTGTCAATCCATTTCTGGCTGTGATTGTGTTTGTAGGAAGCTTTTCCATTTCCATATTCCATATACTCTGGGTTGGTTTGTGCGAAAAGTTGATGACGCCGCACCATGACACACTGTTACCTTTGCTGTGAAGTGTCTTTTGGAAAGTAGGTTTGGGACCGTCGAGATGTGAATATAATTGACATCAAAGAGAGGCTAAAAGAGAGAGGCTTTTTAATTATGCTCACGACGGATTTAGCATGCTTTGTCAGACGGGACCACCTTTCAAGTTCAGTTGTGAGCAGTGTCACCAGCATCGGCAACTCGGCATCGGCAACTCTCAAACAGCAAACTGAGAGTAACATGAGAAGGGGAAGGGAGTGAGCGCAGAGAGAGACAGACAGACAGACAGACACAGACAGAATGAGTCGGGGTACGTTAAGTGTCGGCTGGCGGATGTTCGACGGCGTTGAGTGGCAGATGACTGATGCATCGGTGAGATGTTGCTGGTCACGTCCGCCATGCACACTAGCCTGTAAATTGGCTGTCTTCTGCTAACCATTTCACTCATCAAATCACTCACTCATGACCAAACCTGGTGCAGAATACGAAAAAAGACGAAAAAGACAGAGGAGGGAAACAGCAGAACTGTTGGTGTCAGGGAGTCGGCGCTCATCTTAGCTGGGGGAAGAGAGAGAGCAGTACTCCTCTCTGTGCACTGGTTATTGTATGGAAAAGACAGCTTTCAGGCATCTGAATAATGCAGAGATCAATGTTTTTTCACATTGGTAGAATCATTCCTATGCTTATTTTATATTTAGGTCTATTTTAGGATATTTTAAACAATTCATGAATTTGTTTGTGTACTTAGACCGAATAAAGCTCCATTTGCTTGATTTTTCCTTGGAGACTCTGCCTTTTCCAAACGGGCCTCAGCACTCGCAACTGCTGCTGTGTACTGTATTTGTATTTTGTGTGTGTGTGTGTGTGTATGTGTGTGTGAGAGTGAGTGAGTGCAAAGCTCAGCATGGTCACTACCCTGATTTTTGCCTATTCAGCATTAGCTTGGACCAGGTGATGACCCCTCAACCTCTTTGAGTGAGGCTTAGCCCGATTAGAACAACAGCAGGAAGCTGCGCGAAAGCCAAGCCCTTAACTAGTCAATATCATCTGCATTGAGTGTATCTTTGTCTGCTTAAATGTGTGTAGCAACTCGGCAGATATATTAAAGCCATTAGTCTGACAATGAAATTTGTTGCATGTACAGTCCATTCACAGTAGAGTTTAGCAGTCCTACAGTCTAGTAAATTCAAATCTGTTGAGAATGCCAGGGTTTTATATTTTCATTTTTAGAAAACTAATTCAAAGATGTTATATAGTTATATTCATGAATGAATAATAACCATTTGTACCAGCTTATATATATATATATATATATATTGTGAATTTATATTGTAGATTTATATTTAATATAAAAAATAAATAAATAATAAATAATAATACATTTCCTTGGACCACTACAATTTTTCAAATATTGTTTAAATCTATTCTAATGCCAGGATTACATGGCTCAAACATATTGAGATGGAGCTAACTGACCGTGGTTATTTATAGCAATATTACAAAATAAACTTTGGTTGCAACTCTTAATTTACTGATGAAGTTTTATCACGAAAATCTGATTATGCATGCATAATCAATGAAATCAATGAAATAAATTAAAAAAATTAAATAGATTTACTTCAATCTGAGTGTGTGTGATCTCTACACGTGCTTGTGCTTCTCCACTATGTTTCCATGCTTAAATCATTCAGTTCAAATGAAAAAAGTGTTCCCGTAAATACACATTACAATTTGGAGGGAGGATATTAGGTGAACATAGTTGTCTTTAATTGATATTATAGGGCACTGCTATTGGTAAAAATCAAATAAGAGTCAAATAAAAGTATGAAATACAAAAGTACATATGATTTATAATTGAACTGTTGCAAATATTGTTTCTTCACTCATAAATGTGTCATGAAACATGTAACAAGTCTTGTGAATGGGCTGTAAATGATGTAGACAGACAGAATTTGCCACAGAAAATTAATACTTAATTCCAGACAGAAACGCTCTTGAGAGAGAGAGAGAACGTGAGAGAGAGAACGTGAGAGAGAGAGAGCGAGAGAGAAAGAGAGAGAGAGAGAAATAAATAAAGAGAGAGAAAATGTGAATCTGATATATGTGTCAGTAAGACTTGGCTCTGCTCTCCATGTGCTTCCTTAATGAGTTGATATGAATTGGGGCATAGTACACGAGGGAGGTGGAGTGGGCATGGGAGACTTATCTTTTTACTTCAGGAAGATAATTACTTATCTAGAGAATGTTCTTGGATTCATGAATGATTGGCACATAATCAATATTGTCTTCATCTGAAAAATTGGAAAACTAAAGCAGAAATGGGGTCTTTCAAACAAGATGCATGGCGTTTTGCAGCTCGGGGAAATGCTGTGTGCTACTGTGCGACGGTCTCTGCCACTCTGACCCCCCTCCCGTCTAACACCCAAGCTTCTTCTGGCTTCTCTGCTCCCCTTTCTCGCTGTGCAACTATGTTTGCTTTCTCGCTGTCTCTGTTCTGTGTACGAGACTGGCGTCGGCAGGAGTGTTGAGTGGGCGCAGTGGTAGGGAGGATGGTTCCTGGTGTGCTGCCAGCTGTTTTGATGGCTCCAGATTGCCTCTGTGCACTGGTAGGATGGAGCAGGCACCAGCAGGCTGAGGAGCTGTCAAAAGAATTACCACAGTCCTCACTTATCCATGCATGGTGTACCACCCGGTGGCAAAATACAGCTACTGCATATGGTGGAGGAGGAGGACAACGAGTGGAAGGATTGAGGGTGGAGTTGAGGAAGATGGTAATGCAGCTATTCACCCTATTTTGAGAGATTTTAATTAAGCAGACAAAGCATTTTTCCCCCTGCATCCCAAATGTCCTCCCCTTAATTGTTCCTCCAGTTGCTAATTAGCCCAAATATTAGTCTTGCAGTGTAAGGCTGAGGCGGCCTCCCAGATGGCACAGTAGGTGTGGTGCAGCACATGCACATATTCCCTAATGAGATATGACATGCTGGATTGCCAACACTGACAGCAATTGCATCATTTCACACGGAGAGAGAGAATAGGCTTCTTGGTTCCTCACAAATACCCAAGATATATAA
>CABFOP010080846.1:0-10421 GCA_900683385.1 Anoplogaster cornuta
ATGTGTGTTTGTGTTGTCAGGCTGTCTCTGCCGCTAGGCGTGGCCCCCCCACGTCCCCCCCCCCCCCCCCCACACACACACAGAGTAGTATTCCAGAACCATACATGTCACATATTCCTGTTCTAAATTGTAGCCCTTGCTCATATGAGAGTACACATCTGTCTCTGTCCTGACCCCCAACCAGCATGTGAATCAAAGAGCGCCAACATGTTTATCTCCTCCCCTGCTGGCATCTAAGGAGGGCATTTCCTGTCCCAGATATATGAACTGTCCATCTCCGGTGGTGGGTGGTCCTTTGCTTGTCAGACCTATACTGCCTTTAACGTTCACGGTCATGACTCTCGCCATACTGTCAGCCATCTCTGAGGTCAACCTTCCAGCTGACTTTGCTTAAAACAGTCTTAGGTGAGATAGTAAAATAAACTGACAACGTCGAGGCGTTCTGGCTTTGTTTTATACTGTTTGTTGACTCAATGAAATACGGCCAGTTGGCAAACACTATTCTCTGTATTACTGAGAAAATCGGCATCTGTGCAAACAGGAATGCCGTTTGATTTTGTTATAATTATGGCTCGTGAATTTATTTATATTTTCCACATATGTTAGCATTTTTACAGCTCATATTCAAAAGTGTCTTACTGTTTACTTACTGTATGTGTCTATCTCTCATTCTATCTGTCTGTATGTGTCTATATCTCTATGCCTCATTGAAAAGTAAATGCTGCCATACCTAAACTCTTTACATTTTGTTAGGCTGATGCATGTAATGTATTATATATACTTAATATACTGTATTTCTCAAAGTGCTTGATTTATAAATAGTGGACCGCAACAAGTGTCATACATGTATGTAGTTGATCTGAACTCGTCTTTCAGGGGATCATGGGAAACACAGGAGACTATGGCCACATTGGCCAGACAGGCCTAAAGGTAAGATCTGTGTTTACATGCTCCTTCCTTCGTTCCAGTTCAGATGTTTGGTTTTTCCTCTTAAAATGAAATGTCACATTTCTTCAGGGTGAAGAAGGAATCAAAGGCGAGAAGGGGATGAGAGGACTCCATGGCCAAGGGGTAATCCATCAAACACAAATCATCGTGTTTTTACTCTGTAAGTTAGCAAATCTGTGTTAATAAGATGCTGTGTTAATAGGGCGACAGAGGACCCAAGGGCCTGAAAGGATTAAAAGGTGCAGGCGGCTTCAAGGTAAACTCCTCCATAATGTTCAGGCTGCATGTGTTTTCAAATCAAAGGCTTTGACTGGTTCTGTGCAATTAGGCAATTACAGCAGGCAATTAGTGACGTTTCCTACTGTTAATTGGATTTCTGTACTAGTTGTTGTTGTATAGCTGCATAGCTTTAAAGATAATGCAGAGGATTTAATGTAGACATTCTGCCTATAATTAAAGGGAGTGCGGGGACAACCTGGAGAGATGGGAGCAACCGGGAAGCCAGGAGAAGTCGTAAGTTAACCTTTTCAGACACTGTGGTAAGCACTCTTTTGAATGATTATGTAATTACTGTATTACTAATGTTTTGGCCTCCCTGAAGGGTGCTAAAGGTGAAAGAGGATATGAAGGAATTCCCGGGTATCAAGGAATTAAGGTATTCATTCATTTTTTTTCTCCCTCAATTTCTCTGTTTTCTTCTCATCTAGCTACTGTACTGTGATTTAAATCTCCTCATGGCTTCATTTATAGGGAGAAGAAGGGCCCCCTGGTGCAGAAGGGCGTCCAGGGCCCAAGGGAAAGCAGGTGGGTTGCGGATCCACAAATATGCCCACCAATTTCCTTTTTTTGTCATATAGATACTAAAATAATAATAAAACACTTAATTCATTGTCTGTTTCCTTCAAAATCCCCTCATGTAAGCACACAGAACAAATAAATCATTTTTAATGTGCTAAGGAACACTGGAATAGAACTATGTTTTTGGCATATGTGCCGTTTCCATAAACAACATTAGTTCATGTGGCTGGATTCTGGCTAAGATTTGAGGGCCTGAACTATATCAACATAAGACGGTGAGTCATTGAGAGAAGAACCTTAACTGCCATGATAACCTACCGTATGGTATATGGAGGAAGGACAATCTGCTACGCTGGTCATCCAAAAGGCAAACTGGCAGGGAGAATGTCAAAAGTTGTGTAACTTAAATATGGTTTCATGATTTGACAGGGTATTGTGGGAGATCCCGGAGAGAGAGGAGCTGCTGGAGAGAAGGGGAAGCCTGTATGTATCATGAGTTCATCACAATGATAAGGAAATACATCATACTTCCATTTTACTTAGATTTTCCAGCAGTATATAAATCCATTACTTTGTCAATAGGCATTTATTTTGTTTTTAAAGTCAAAATACAACTTGGATTAATATATTTATTGTCTGAACTTTGGGAACTAGGGGTTCCAAGGACCTAAGGGGAGGCGTGGCACCATTGGACATAAGGTGAGTCACTGTCGACATACAGCATCACTCCTACGTTCTCAGTTATGTTTAATGAATCATTTTCCTGATTTATAGTAATGATAGAATTTCCCTAGGGCATTATTGGAGATCCTGGCTTGCATGGCAGAGATGGGGACCCAGGAATAGAGGTATTGTATGCTGATCATATCGATGTTTTCATGTTGACGTTAGGAAGCAATCAGTATTTGTATCTAAATATCATCCATTCCACACAGGCTTATCAAGGACCACAGGGCCAACATGGCAGAACTGGTCAAATTGGCGTAAAGGTGAAATACTGATCATAGATCTTGTAAATAAATATCCAATTGGATTGTTTCTGGCAGATGTGTAATGTGTTGTGGTGTGTGTCTTGGTCTTAAACAGGGAGAAAAAGGTGCCCTGGGACCACTAGGAGAAATGGGTCTTCAAGGCCGAACTGTAAGTCACTCTCAGGCATTCATTGCATTGCAGTCACTGAAGACGAGCACAAAATACCTTTAAAGAGCTGTGTAAGTAGTTTGCCATCTTAAAGGAAAACTACAGTGCACAGAGAATAAATTAGACCCTTAGGTAGGCTTAATAAATGTTTTATTCTCTAGGGTCCAAGAGGTTACAAGGGTACTGCAGCGAAACCAGGAAGACCTGGATTTATTGGCCCCCCTGGACCTACTGTGAGTGTTCCAGATGAATTTTCTAAACTCTTTGAAATACAAGTTAATTCTCTTCAAACTACTAAACCATGTCATCTCTCCACAGGGACATGTGGGCTTGCCTGGCAGACCAGGGCCCAAGGTAATGCATCCTTATCCACAGTTAGAAATGAAAAATGAAATGAAAATAATTTCACATTACACCATTAATAGAAGATTTATCATACTAAACAGAAGGTTTTACAGATTTAATGATGTTTGAATGTCAAAGGCTTTGTTTTCTTTTGAGATAACAGTTGAGTTGAAATGAAAGTCAAATGAATTACTAGACAAACTATTAAATGATTACCTGAGATCATATCAGATCAACAGGAGATGCATTATTAAATCCATTCTTTACATTTCTGTTCGGTTATGGAGCAGACATGTTGGTGAGGTTAGATTACCACACCAGGTTGCTTCCTAGCTTAATGTGTCAGCATAGCTCTCCTGTAACGCACTACCTCAGAGTCATCTGTCAGCAAACCCATATCAACCGCCATGAAGAGGCAGAACAAACAATTGGATAATTCACTTAGTTCTCCAGAGTGGCTCCCCTCTTTGATTCTCTAACGGCTGCTCCCAGGGCATATTGGCTCAGTGTATCCTATTCTCCCCATCTGGACAGGAGGTCAAAAGGAGTGCTAAACTCCCCCGGAGGACCTGTTCTTGGTGTTTACAGGATACCCCATGCTGACAAATCTTCCCGTAGAACCCTCATTTGAGCTGTTTATGTTTTTGGGGCATGCTATAATGTAAACAAAGTATATTAAAAATGACTCACATATGTAGGAAGTCAGCATTTATTAGTTTTGAAGTGAAATTCTTTAAATTAATAAGTGAAAAATTATTTAAAAGAATGTACTATGTTCAAAAAACATTACATATTACATTTGTACTAGTAGTATCTGTCTCACATGGCCTGAAATGGGAGAGAAGAGATTTCCCTTTGAGAGAGAATCGATTGCAAAAGGTGGGAAAGGTAACTGATGACATTTAGTCTTTTCCTGGGAGGGAAACATCCACAAAACTGCAGAAAAATCAATAGAGTCAAAAGAGAACTTCCAGTTGCCTTTCTATGCCATGCCCATGATTCAACACAAGGCTAACACTGCCAGTGCTTGTACTGTAACACTGTTCTTTCAAGAGTTATCGCACAATATAAACAAAGTCATTAGATACAGTCTCATGTCGACGAGTGTAGCTCATCAAAACTATGAGATTTGGAAGGGAAGCATTTCCAAATACCAGATCTTTCTTAGGTTAATGTTGGTTGTATGTCCTGAATGCTTCATACTGTAGGGATGATCGGACATTTTATTTTCTGTAGGCTACATCACCATCTCCTTAAATGAAGAAATAGTAGTACTTTGTAGATTAAAAAATGTCTCTAAATACCCATCTCTGATTGACACAATTGGCAAAATTGCTTCCTGCATGTTGTTGTGTACTAAACCTATAATAGGTGCTCTTGTTCATCAATCCATGAAGAATCCATGTACAGTGTAGCACACCAGTGAAATTCACATATGTCAAATATACTGTAGCTGCTGATAATTTGCTATTTTCAATTTCCTTAAATAGGGAAACACAGGAATCCCGGGAATCCAAGGTGTTAAAGGTGCAAAGGTATGCTGCTTTAAATCTTTCATCCTCTCTACTCATCATTATACTCTACTCTTTAGTCTTTACTTACTATGGATTTGCTCTTTTTAAAGGGACAAAATGGACAAAAGGGCCCAAAAGGACAGGTGAGGCGTGCTTTTGTTGTGTTAGTGCTTCATGCACACAGACAGAAAGCATATTAGAGTGCTTATTATTATAAGATGATATAAGATGTATCTAAGATGTTCTTTAACTTATAACACATTTAGAACCTGAGCAAGCTTCATAACAGGTACATGGACTGTACATGGACCTCAAGACTACAAATCCAATCATTTTACCTACTTTTAATTGGGTATTCTGGTACTTATAGCAGTATAATTTATAGCAGTGACTTCCCCCTAACTTTACTTCTTCTCTGAACATCGGCTAAAGTCCAGGTTCAAGCTATCAACTGCTAGCTTGCAAGGTAACCTACTGTTAGTTAGGTAATTATAACTATCAACTATTAACTCACTAGCTAGCCATATACAGGAGCTTGCCAGTTACTGAAAATGCACTTTGCAAGGATTTTTAGTGATCAATATTACTCAATATTACTCAAAGATTACTCAATATTTTGGTGAACTCTGCATGTCTATAGAGACTGATAATAGTTACTCCATCAGTCAACTGCAACACAAAAGCAAATGTTTTTACCCTCCAAAATTGGAATGTCAAAGGAATGTTGTTTACTACAGCCTTCTTCTTCTTCTTCTTCTTCTTCTTCTTCTTCTTCTTCTTCTTCTTCTTCTTCTTCTTCTTCTTCTTCTTCTTCTTCTTCTTCTTCTTCTTCTTCTTCTTCTTCTTCTTCTTCTTCTTCAGCTCTTGGTTCCTTTCACCAACTGTTTGTGTCCAGTCTTAGAAAAACTGTTATCTCTCATTGTATCCTGGTGGAGGCACTGTCTCTGTTCACACTACTGTCACTGCTGATGTTGTTGTTGTTACCTGCGCTGTAGTTTGGAGACAGGGGTGAGCAGGGTCCCCAGGGAGGACGGGGAAAACGTGGTTCAGCAGGCACACCTGGAAGTTCAGGTCCTGTTGGAGTCAAGGGGGTTCGAGGTGAAGGAGGACCAGATGGTTTTCAGGGTCCCCCAGGCCCACCGGTAAGCAAAATACAACACTCTGAAACACTTTGTTTTGGCTGGTGCCACACATGTTTGAGACACAGCACATAACATTAACAAAAAGAAAAAGAGAGTACCTGGCTGTTCTAATATTAACATTCATTAATCATTTATAGTACTTGATGTAATCATCCTACTGTAGCACATACATCCTAAACATTGCTTCAAATGCTTCCTAAAGAATCTCTACTACAATACGTACTTTACAGTACCTGTATCTACAGGTATATTATATCACACACACAGCAAAGCAATTATTTGCAATAGTGGTTTCAGTGACTGGCACACATAGTGTTTGGTAACAACTGGGGTGTCAAGAATACCTTTAAATGGCTTCTCATTAGCCTGTAGTTACTAGAGACTCACAGCAAGGGTTTCATTTAGTATGGCTATAAATCCATAATGAGCCTACGGAAATATTGTTGACTGTGTTTATCCACATGCCCTGTCCTGTAATATTCCATACGGCATGTCCCAGAGTTGGGTTACCTCCAGTAATGGATGTGGTAATGATTTGTTACACAGGGCCCAACCCTCCCTGCTCAACACGTGATTGAGGTTTGCAAGAGAGTGGTACTGGAACAGATGTCCACGTTTGCCAACTCGGTGAAGAGGACATGTGCTGCTGTTTGTCCTCTCTATGGAGACATGCCCATGGGTGCCCCCGGCCCCCCAGGGCAAACAGGACCACCAGGACCTCCTGTGAGTTTCAAGGCTTGGCTATTGATTTGTTCAAGCTGAATAGGATAGTTTTCATGGTATATCTACATCAGACCCTCATGGAACAGAATTTATTAGAAAATCCATGTCATTTCACCTAAAGTAGGCCTTCAGCTCAGACAATGCTGAAGTACATTCCCCATACATTGTTAGTTTCTGTCACCTTGGCTAAGTAAAATGCAAACACATTGCAAGAGCCTGGACTGGACTAAGACAGCTGAAGTATTTGGCAGAATAGCTTGGAATGAAAACATTCCGATTTTCCACGTCTCCATGAGGACAAATACGAAGTCACAGACGAGGCACTTGGTCTGTGTTGAATGGTTTTTGGAGAGTATCAAGCCTGTCCTTGGACTAGAAACCCTTTTCCATATTTATTATACAGTGTAGAACCGATTCATGTTCCACAACGTTTTTAATCACAAAGACTCTCAGGCTGATAAATGCTCATGACGCCATGAAAATATAACAATACTCAACTATATTAGCTTATGTCTGTTAATCCTCAAAGTGTGATCTCAAATGCCCAAGTTAATGTACCTGTACAATGTTTTCCCAGCAGATTACAGTAGCAGACTAAATCCTATTTCTTTTCAGTCTTTGTGTACAGTGCCAATCAATAGTGAATCGAACCTCAATCCATTGCTTAAAATTACATTGCAACTTTTATGCCGAATATGTACAAAAGATAAATAATGTATTTTCCCATTTGTCTTGTCAGGGTGACACTGGTATTGATGGCATTGATGGAGAAGTGGGCCAACAAGGGTTCTATGGAGAACCTGGAGATCCAGGCAGACAAGGAGCAATAGGTGTGAAATGCAAACTTGGCAGAATGTATTTGAAAAAATGCTTGTTTTGGAATTCAAATAATGTGACCGCCTCTTGTTATGACAGAACCATATGGCGAGAAACCAGTGCTAAATCAAATCCTGTGCAATATTGCAAAACTTGAAACCTGTATGGTATCATGTACATTCTAAGGTCTAATTTATTGTTAGAGGGCTCAGAATGATGTCACACTTATGCTACATCCCCCTGCCAAGCCAATGAAATCAAAGAATATTTACAAGATGTTTTAAACATTTATTTAACCATGATCTCAGTAACACATATGGTCTTTAATCAACATGAACAGCATGTTGATTAGTACCGGCACACTCCCATGGGCATAACATCTAAGGGTGGTATGGGCTTTCTGTTCTCCAGGTGACGGAGGAGAACAAGGTGATATAGGTCCGAGGGGCCATGGCCTACCTGGCTACATCGGAGACCAGGGATCAACGGGTAACACCATCCTTAAAACCTACTGAACATTGTTTGAAGATTATGATGAATGAGCTGAATTAAATGAGCTGTTAGTTTGCTCAGTAGCTGTTAGTTTAATCAGAAGCCACATCTGGCCCTTTGCATCGTTTTATATTATCTGGTTTTAACTGTAGACTGTGGAGGCTATGCTTGAAATCACAGGAAAGGAGGGAGGAGCACGCTTACTGTAGGAGGAGCACGTCGTTTGCCAAAAAAGATTTAGTTTCCTCTGCAATGTACTTGTAATCCATAAAAAACAGGCTTACTCAGCAGAGGGCAGACATGAAGACTAACCACTCACAACAATATTCTATCCGCAGGTCAGCGTGGACGTCCTGGCAGAGCCTTTAATGGCCAACCAGGGAAGCTGGGTGAGAGGGGACATGTAGGCCAGCCAGGACTCAGGGGTCACGCAGGGCTAAGGGGCGTCCCAGGTATCTGTATGACCTCTGGGTGCAATCTGCTCAATTCCACCAGTGGAACACCTCAGCCAACACCCCGGAGGTTGAGAAGTCGCCCATAGAGGAAGAATGATTTTATCAGCCCTACATGGACAGTGATTTGGAAATTGAGCTTATAGGAGTAAAAGAACGGTGGATTTGTTTTTGTTAATATGTGTATCTTAAAATTCAAATAAATTGATTTGATGTAAATATGCATCCCGACTGACACCCGAAGAGACACAAATATTTGAACTTCTGGGAACATCTGATCTGAAATCAGTTTACCACAGACAAGACTTACATTGGATGCATGCAACACAGCATGCATTTGCAAGAATCTCTATTTGATAGTTTTATTTAAAATGATCTCACACAAGTTTGAGTTGTCTTTGAATATCTGTTCTTTATAATAAAAGTCCAAAAATGAATATCAACCTTCTTTTATTATACTAATGGTATTTTTTCAGAATGTCTTCATGTGATAGCCTAACACGGTTCATGATCTTTACCATGGTGATGTTGCAAGAACAACACCGATAGAATGTTAAGAGTTTATTTGCCCCATAGTGGTAGTTTTGGAGTAATGGAAGAAAAGGTTGCAAAATATTTAATACTATATAAAGAACAATATGCCACTTGGGGTCGCTTTTATTAGTATTTGACATCTAGCTCTCCTATTTTGTATATAAAGTGCAGGTATTATGAGCCCCTTGAGCATTTTTAATTGGAATATTTATTATAAACTGCATGCAATGTAGGAAGTCCATCGTATGAATTTTACTTGCAAACCAACTGCTGGCATCCATATTCAGCTATCAACAAAAACAGTTAATGACCTCCCATACCTGTGTGAATACTCTTTCTTTGATGTTGTTGTGGAGATGAGAGTAAACAAAGACCATGACAAAGACATGGTTAGCACTGTCGCCTCACAGCAAGAAACACCTGGTTTTGATTTCTGGCTTGGCTTTATCCGTTTTTGTTTTTCTCCCCATGTTCGTGTAGGGGAAATGCAAGTCAGGTGGATTGGAGACTTAAATTAACCGTAAATATGAATGTGAGTGTTTGTCTATCTGTATAAGCCCTGCAATGGACTGACAACCTGTCCAGGGTTTCCCTGTGAATGCATGCATGAGACAGGCTGAAGTCCCCCGCAGCCCTGAAAACAATTAAGCAGTTAGAGAAAATGAATTAATGTTTTCCACAGCTAAAATCTAATGGAGAAACACTTGGAGGAACTCACAGGGAGTTCAGCATATGGCTGTTCACAATGTCTTTCCTGGCTCGTGTTTGTTTCCTCTGAGAAGCCCATCTACTGTAGGTGGTCATCCTCCTCAACTCCTCGGAGGCTGCAGCATCATGTGTGCCATGCCGGTCTGTTTTGTTCCATCAGACGATAGTACGGCCACCTCTGTCATGGAAACTATTACTAGCCCACGATTCTCCTTTGGATTTCCTCTCTGAGCCCAACCACTTACATCAGACATGCAGAGTATTTATCTCTGTGGCAAACCATAAAATTGATCATGTTAATTACAGTTCAATGCATGTGACTTCAATCCAGCCAACAGAAAGAGAAGGTTTGTGTGGTTTGGCCTCAAAGTTATGGTGCTGCAGTTCAGATTATTAAAGAGATTGTTTTATGTTGTCCTCAAGCTTTCAGTTCTGGAAAAATTGTTTGTTGTTATAAGTAATAATAAGCTAAATGTACTTGTGTTACTGTTTGTAATGCAAAATAATTTACTGTATGGTTGTCACATTCTGACAATTCTCTCTTCTGTGAACAGGAAATATCATTGCCTCAGATTAAGCCCCTATTTTTCATTCTCTCCTCCCCAAAAGTGAACAGAGGACTGATGCAGTGAAGTCCAACTGTAGATTTAATCACCTATACAAACAAAACGTTTATCATATCAACAGCACACAATGCTATTACTGACCCACCTCACACCAGATCCTAATTATTTCTGTTTGTTTCATGTTTCATGTCTGTCTGTGTTTTGCGTGTTTCACCTTTTCCCTCTCGTTTCAGAAGCTCCACT
>CABFOP010080849.1:0-18011 GCA_900683385.1 Anoplogaster cornuta
TCTCTCTCTCAATCAAACCTCTCATCCAGTTTGTCAACTGTGAGGTACCGCAGATGCAGTTATGCATGTATATCACATGATTAAGGTTCTTAAAAGCGGCTATGGGATTGACATAATATATGAAAGATATGACAACAAATCGTCAGACCATCCTTGTCAGTTTTTTTTCCTTGTATATCCTACAGCAAAGGTTAACAGAATGGGATTACACAATTTTTTTTTTTACCACTATGTGGAGTTTTATTTTCTATCAAACTAATTGGAGAACAGATACAGTAACATTTCATAAGGGACCTTACCCTCTAGAATCTTTCCGGTTTGTTCAGCAGCTCCACCAGGCAGGACCTTAGCCACATAGGCTCCAATTTCTCCAGTACTTCCTGGGACGTCTTTGCCTCCAACCACACGGATACCTAGCCCATTTCCTGGTCAGGGAGAGAAACAGACCCATGAGTCTGTATTTTCTAGCCTAGGCAATATTCACCTTTTCTCTCTCAGACAGAAGGAGAGAGAAACTGTGGACACAGACACTGGCATATGTCTCAACCCCTATACCGATTATCCACAAATCTTCACTCAATTACCTATTATTTAGCCCCCTATGGGTAATACAATTAATAGGTCTTTGACTACACAGATCCGGAACCTGACTCCCTACCTAACATTTTAACTCGGTTATGTAAGTGAGAACAAATTCCTGGGGACAAAAGGAGTTCAGCATCCGACCCTCATAGACAAAATGCTTCCTTTGTGGGCTGTTTGTTAATTGCATAAGATAATCTAGTGTGTGAAGGATACGCCATTTTGAACATGGCAATGACTGATGAGTGTGGAGAAGAGCCAAATCAACAAAGAAGCCAGGAAATGAAATGTCTGCCTGCTTTGGGCCTGAAGGAGTAGTGTGATAGAATGTTATGGTAGAAGTGACCTGCCAGTTTGTTGAATTTTGGCATGAATATCAAGTCATAGATGCATGAAGCATACTATTCATGCTCTATAGTATACACCTCATGAGAGGTCATTAAGAATATGAATCTGTACTTCATTTCACTGTTTGGATTTCAAATCTAAAGCATGCACTACAGTATTTATCACAATAGCTTGTATTACATGCACCTTTGAACACATACAGTATATCTTTCCTACAATAGCAATAGCAGGATAACTATTGCTATTGTTTGTGTGCTGCTGCTGTTGATGTTCTTGAGTAAAACTTAGTCATTTGTAGTACCTTTACCTGAGACACTGCGGTCTTTGGGATCCCTCTGCAGTTTGACTCTGAGGTGAGGGAAGGGGTAGTATGGGCCTTTCCCCTGTGGCACAGACACAATGATGGGACGTCAAGTATGTTAAACCTGAGAACAGTTAAGTACGAATACCATGACACCATGCAGATTCATGTGTATGTGAGTGCATATATTGTATGTTTAATATGCTGGTGTGTTTACATATATATATATATGTGTGTGGTGTGTGTGTGTGTGTGTTTCTCCTGTGTCACCTGTCTCCTCTCCTGTCCGTTCTCTGACCGCCCGTCTCTAGGTTTATCAAACCAGTCTGTCTCTTCTCTTCTAAGGTGGTAGGCTTCAGGAAAAAAAACAATCACTTCAGAACCAATCTGAATATGTATCCTTTTTTACCACAGGGAACTGGTTTCTTTGATTCACTGAAAGGTGAATGTATGTTGTTAAGGGGAAGTCCATTTATGAGAGGATAATATTAATTTGTACTGGGATAGATACATGTATGGGCAGATATGAGAGGGAAATGCATATGCCAGAAAAAGGGGGTGATTTGGGTTAATATTTTACTACTTTCTTATCAAAAGGAAAAAGGATGCCAAGCAATAATAATATTACAATTATTGTAAAATAAGCAGCAAAAAAATATAGTTTGAGTGAGATTGAGTGAGAGGTATTTGAAACTAAACCTACTCTATAGTGTTTCCTTTTTATGAGTGTAAATGTTTGGTAAATACATATTTCGCCTTATCCTCTAATTCCAATAGTTATGTTCATACGCTCACTCCAAACTGTACGTGATGTGGTTTGGATACAACAGCTTTGCAGTTTAATTCAGTAATATTTGTCTGTTTCATGGTAGATTTGTGATTGAGTTAGGAAGTCATTCTAAAGAAATCTGTTTTTAAAATGGCAAATACAAGTGGCCAATATTCACCATCTGTCGAATGCCTTAAACTTCCCCAACACTTAGTCATCATTTTATGGAGATGTGCAGATGTTAGCTTATGGATGACTGGAGAATTGAACTAATACTCTACCATTGGTCGAATCGTCTCTGTTCAAGGCCATCAGGGAATCACTTAGGGCTGGAAGCAAGGCAAATGGATTTACATCGCATAATACTGGGACCCATAGGATGCCATCAACATGGGTCATGCAGTAATGCTGCATTCAAGACACCTAAGAACTGGGAATGTTTTTGAACTTCCACACCAGAAGGATAGTTATGTTACTTGTAGTTAGAGCCTGAACTGTGGTGTTGAAAACTGACACGTGTTGCATCCCTATGTGACAACACTGCCCTCTTCTCAGTTCAGACACTTCCCAGTTCAAAGCTGTCTTGATAAAGACTTTATAAAACACTTGAATTATTGTGTATGGTGAAAGAAGGCAATGATGAGAGTTTTTTAGTCATGAATTATCTGCACAATAAGCATTGTTAATACATACATAAACTTAACTTAGTATATATTATTTGTATTCAAGATTGAAAAAGGCATACATGCTTCCCATGCAACATAGAAGTAATTGATGCATTACAATATATCCATGCAAGTATTAACAATAAGACATGCAAGTTAAAGTTTTATTTTTATTGCACGTGAATTTATCTTGCAGTCAAATAACATGCATTTAAAAACATGCAACATCACAGTTTTATCTGCAAAGTCTGAATATATCATGCATTATACTCATTATACTCATTGTCTCTAAGTAAGTCATTATAATGAGATTATCTACTGAGTTGACCTATCACTTGTTATCACAACAAATGCATTTTAATCACAAATATATTTGTGACCATAGAGAACAATCACAACATCTAATAAACCAACACGGTCCACCTATCCAATAATTCAAAAATATAATACATACTGTATATCTGAATTCAATATATGATCATTTTGAAGAATTATTATTTTCAACAAAATGGCTAGATTTACAAAATACTGTACCAACTACATACATTTTGCAAAATGGGTGAGGCACTTTTTCAGCGTATCATTTATGACACACTGAATTTATGACACATTTTCCTTGCAAAATCTGAGTTATAAAGACTCTATCATGACTCAAGCCTTGTGTGCTTAACAAGCATGATTTAAAAGTCTATGAAAAACTTGAATGAATGAAACCTTTATTTTGACTCGAAAATTCACTTATTTAAGACTTAAAGGACAAAGCTTAATTTTTCAAGTGGTAGTGTTGAAACAGCTACACACATGACAGCATGCTCTAAATAAAATGCAGGCTGCCACAGGAGACATTGCTATTCAAGGAGGAAAACCTCCCACACAATGTAGCTGTAAGAGAAAGATATACTATATGGTGTCATGTAATTAACTAATATAGGAAAATGTTACATAATATTTGGAATGTAGACAGAAACACAGTGCATGCATAAAGATACAGTACATTCAAGCAAACCCCAAACTGAAAAGACAGCAACATGGACAAAGACATACATGCAAACCAAAACTCAAAAGTTAAACCTAATATATTGATAAAATAAAAAAGAGGACACAGACACATGCAGACATTAAATAAGTACATAGCAGCTAAATATCATGAATGTTAGTACCAGACGCATGCAAGAAGTACCACATCCAAACAGTCCCCAAGATGAAACATATAGGAAAAGCATGACAGTGTGACAAGGCTGTTTTTTACCTTCGCTGTCCGACATAGTACCCTGAAGGTCATCCAGCAATGCATAGCCCCTACCCCTGGTTGGCTCCTCCCTGATATGCTGCTGTTGCTGTGAGTCCTGCAAGGATATGCAAGAGCCAAACTGGTCCCTTGAATCAGCCGAGATAGGTGGCAGAGGTCCTGCCGATGCGCGGGCCATGCCCATAGGCTGCCCAACAGGACTCAGTGGACTCTCTTCCTCTGAGTTCTGGGCCACTATGGGGATTCGGCCACGTCCACTTTGCACAATAGGTAAGCTGGTGGGTTTGGTACGACCAGAGGGGGTTTGGTAGTTTGACCCATCCCCAGATGCATCACTGTCCCCCTTTAGCCTCAGGGAAGAGCTGGAAGGGTCTCTTTTGATGGACAAGTCCAGGCCATAGCAAGAAGTAGGCCTGGATGAGGGTCTAGAGCGGCTACCACTAGGATAGGCAGAGTCCAAACCCAAGCTCTGGCCCAGGTTTAGGGACCCAGCCAAGTTGGCACCCAAGGTAGAACCCAGGTATTTTTGCTGCTCTGCAATATTCTTGCGTAGGCCAAAGGTAATCTCATCCTGCATGAGTCGGCTGGATCTTGGGGATCCACTGCTAGACCCTAGATAACTGGCATAGTCTGTCTCCAACCCTCTGTTGTCAGTAATAGAGGAATACTTGGAGATCTTAGGATCTATTAGTGGAGTCTTGTGTTTTTGGTACAACATGGAGGCTGGGAGTTGCTTAGCTGCCTGCTTCTCTAGAGTAAGTCGACTGATGCTGTACTTCTCTGACTTTGGGTAGTGTCTTTGGGAGTAACTAGAGATGCCAGAGCTAGGGGTATAGTAGTGATGGGAGAGACCTGAAAGTTGCTCTAAACTTTCTGTTCCAGCTGTACTTCTCCTGAACTCTTGCTTCAGCTGCTGCTTCAGGAGCTTTAGTTCATAGGGCTCCTCCATTGAATCATCCTCATCAGGAGTCTTTCCATAAGTATGCAGTCTGGAGGTGGAGCCCAGGTAGTCTGTAGACCCCAGATCTGCAGCACTTCTGCGCAGGAGCTTCTCTGCCTTTGCTAGCTCCCTCTCAGCCAGGATATAGGATGAAGATAGGCCTGTGGAACCCTTGGCCAGTTCTGCAGCATCTTCCAGCAGCATGTAACTCCTGGGTGTATGATGATCCACATCTGTATAATAGGAATCAGAGACAGTTGACATGGGGCTACCTGCTATACTCCCCCCTTCCAACGCTCGCAGGTCCAGGTGGTTGCCATATTTGTCATACTTGACTCCAAGGTAGGCGGATGATGTGGGATCAGGCTGGCGGCTGATGACATCATATTTGGTTGCATCCAGCTCTGAGAGGAGGGCTGCTTGTCTGGCTGCTTTCTGCTGGAGCAAGAGCATCTGGTGGTAGCTCTGTTGCTGGGAGCTAGTGAGCGAAGGGACAGAGGAATAGATAGATTGAGACTGGTAGGTCTGGGGGGTCTGGTAGAGAGACTGCTGGTATTGGCTTTGAGGGTACTGATACTGGGAGTATTTCCCATACTCGTGTTTGGTTTGAGGTGGGACAAACTCTTCCAGTTCTGACTGTGGTGCTGTCCTTGGACGTTCAAGGCCATGACTTCCGATCTCCTCATCTTCACCACCTCCACGGCCACCTCTTGTCTCCCGTATGTTACTGACCTCACTGTCTGACATATAGTCTCTGTCCTCAGCCACACTCTGCAAATAGGCCCTTTCCCTCTTCTCCCTCTCCTTTAGTAGGGCATCTTTTCTGCGGTTAATTCCCATTTCCAGGTACCTAAGCTTGGCATCAATCTCTTTCTCCTCTTCGTCTAGTTCTGCCTGCTTTTTGCGGAGCTTGGAGGACTCGCGCTCTACCAAATCCAGTTCACGGTCAATATCTTGCAGGATCTTGGCACGTGCCATGTTAGAATTGCGGCACATTCTCCGGCGGGCAGAGCCGGTGCTGTATGCTGTCTGGCCACTGGCAGTTGACTCATCCTCTGAAGGTGGATTGGGAAGAGTCCTCTTTACCTTCTTTTGAGTGCCTGTTGGTGTGCTACCTGAGCCTTTCCCCTGTGTGAAAGAAATAAACAAAAACCTATGATAAGAATGCAGCTTTCTTTTTCCCCACATAAATGAGTCAGCTTGACACAGAATCTTTACAGAATGTGAAAAATTACTTTCTCTGATAGCTATTATACAGATTAAAGCTGCATTTTATATAAAAATACAAGCGCCGTATCAGTCTAGTTCATGAAGTGGGGCTGCAAAAGAGAAGGCCCATCCCTCTTCATTGAACTACTGTAGATTTGCTCCATTCACCCCAATGAAGTTTTGGAGCCAGGTAGGTATAACTATCAGTTTTCTTTGAGCACAGGAAGTGACAAATTGAAACTTACAAGCTGAATGTACACAGCTCTGAAACAGCAATGAGCAAGCTTGCTTTGCTTATCGCAAGAAAAGACAACTGAACCTGCAAACAAATCTGCAGACAGTAACCTCTTGCTGCCACTTGAGGTCGCATAGTGCAGGTTTAAATTAATTTGTGAGAATTACTAAATCTTGCATAATTATGCAATCAAATTAACAAGGGACATACATAGGGGGAAATGCATAAATTCTAGCATCTCTTTGCCTCAATGATAATAAGTCCGGACTAAAAAATATGAGTGACTCGTATACACCATAGGCATTGAAAACTCTTTATCGATTACCCTTGTGCTTCACAGTAAGATATGTATTCCTGCCCTTAAATGTTACCAACTGTTCACTAAATTGTACATTCATATGGTCTCAAAATAATTAATTTATTCACATTAAGCCTCTATGGATCTCTGACAGCTCAATATTTTCCTGCAAGCTCAGCTTTTTGCACACCTTTTTATGTATGTATGAGTTTCTCAACAGTGAATTGCCCAGGCAGAGAACTGACTTCCTTACCCCATGAGAGCCAGAAGCAAAATAAGAAACCTAAGTGGGTATGCATAAACTATGAATAAATATTTCAGTTAGTTCTATTTTATTTCCCTGTATGTCCCCCTTTATGTTTGTGACCCAAAATAAAATTGAGAGTTTTGCGGTGTTGTTTGATAATATAGCAGAATACTGCTGAATTTAAGCTTTCAAATAACTTACACGTATAAACAATGCAGTCTGCATTTGTTAACTTCACTACTGCCCCATAATTAGAGGGTGTCATATCCCCTAATCTGAGGTCACACTGATATACATTTCCAGGGAGAATGAATTGAAAAGGAATGAAACTGTGGCAGTACATAATATAATACATTTCCTGATTCAAATCTGATAGCATTATATTCACTTAATATTAAATTCACTTGTGTGTAAGGCTCAGTCCAATACAAATTAGTGTTCAATTCAGACTCACTGTTACACATTAGTGTGACATGACAGATATGATAATATTTTCTGCTTCTTGGATTTGCAAGATTTTTTATGGTTACTTCTATTACAATTCTTGAATTTCATTAGTCTATAGGAATGATCTAATCTAGTCAATACATTTAGCTGCAGGGAGAGTGACTCTTGGTTATTTTGCTCATTGACATCTACAGTGAAGTTAGCAAGGTGAAACACTGGTCATAGTGACAAACGTATAGCTAATATTTTATTTGATTCTATGCAGCGCACAAATATTAGTTCTTATAATTCTATCACACTTTTAATGCTGTATTTGAGAAATGTCAAATTACCCCGAAAGGCAATGTATCTATTGGTTTGAAAGAAAAAAATGAGACCTAGTAACCCATAGTGTTACTAGGTCGAAATTGCAATGCAAAACCCCATATGTGAAACAGGGAGAATTGAAAATCATTTGGAGAATCTCACCAGTATAACAAACTGTATGTTTAAAGGAAGCTAAACGCCACTATAAATAAATCTCCTTTACAGCAGGAATGCTGTGAATGGAATGCATTCATTTAGATGAATGAAATGATCAAGGCTGCAATAATGAACCAGAGAGAAACAAAACTGTCCTAATCATTTTAGAGTTATGATGGTGTAATAACAAGACGTGTACAAGCTAGAAATATCTCTCAAGTTAGTTTTCTAAGGCCACAGTAATAATATCTAATGAAAGTTCAAACACAAATAACACCCATATTTTCATGAAGATAAAATAAACCCAGTTATGTATTATTATATGCCAGCATTTATGTCCTTTCTTACATTTGTCCATTAAAGTGATCCTCATAATACTTACAGTGTAGCTATCGCCATATTGTGTGCCAGATGATGCCCTTTCTTCTCCTGTAGGACTCATGGGCTTGGGGTCAGACATGGATCTCTGCATGGCCTTTGGTCCCCTAGGACTCGCTGGAGAGGCTTTGGGTGGTTCTGTGCTTCCTCTTAGTTTTTGTGGGCTTGTGTCACCCAATGATTTCTCATAGGATACAAACTCAAGGGATTTGCTAGGGGATATACAGGGGGATATAGGGGAATAGAGCACATTGGGAGATTTGGGAGGGGCTTGAAGGGTGGAGGAGTCAGCTTTGAGGTTGGGAGACTGGCCTATTTCTAGGGGGCTGGGTCTTTTCTTTGGGGAGGTCCTTTCAGAGTCAGACAACTCCATTCTGGTATCCATTCTGATGTTCCCCTCTGTGTCAGTCTGTATAGAGATCTCTGTCTGGGCTTGAAGAGACATCTCTGACTGCCCACTTCTGTCTCCCCTTGCAGTGCGAGGCCGGCTTCGGCGGCCTCTAATCTGAGCTTCCCACTCCTCTTGATCCTCATCATCAGTCTGGACACAACTATCAACACTCTTTTTACCACTTCTCTTCTTCCTCCCTGCTGTGTAAGCTTTGCAGACTGCATCATCCTCTTCATCTGTCTGGCACCCACTATCTGTGATCTTTCGGGCCAGCACTGTACCATCAGGTCCCAGGACAACTGCCTCCTGCAGGCCATGCCCTGGTATGTCTCCACCTGGGTACATCTGTCGAAGCTTTTGCTCCTCCAGTTGCACACGAAGCTGTTCTTGGAGTCTCTGAATCTGCTCAAGCTGCTGCTGCTGCTGGGCATAAGTCTCTTTTTGCATCATAAGGTGAGCTTGTCTCTCCTCCTCTTGCTGGGTCAGAATATGCTGCTTCATGGCCTGAAGCTCCTCAAGCTCCTTCTGTACCAGGAGCTGCTCGTGCTCACGGAAGCGTTGTATCTCCTGGCGCTCCCATTCTAACTCCTCAGCCAGGCGCTGTTGCTTGAGCTTCTCCATCTCTAGCCTCTCACGTTCTGCCTGGTACTGGCCATCTCCAGGAACCATGGGTGAGGACAGAGCCTCCAGTGAGGCAGCTATGGCCTCCAGGGAGGCATCAGTGTAGGTGTCAAGGGACAGTGAGGTTGTTGTGGTGGTGACATCAGCAGCATTGGCACCATCCTTGCACATCTCCAGATTGAGCGGCGCATCTCCATGCTCTCCTGTTGTAGTGGTGGAGATGGTGGATATGAAGCTATGGGACCGTGTAAGTGGCAAGTTCTGGAGATTGGACAGGGATGGCATGGTGTCGCTGGTATGCATACCCGACAGATTGTTGTATGTAGTACTAAAGATGGACCCAGGTTGGGTGGTAATGGCATATGTAGATGGGATTGGTGCTGCGACAGAAGAATAGACCACCCCATTTGATGACCTTAAGACACTGCTTGTGCCAAAGAGTGTACCAACAGTGCCTGTGACTCTGGCTTGAGAATAAGGTGGAATTGTCATTCCTGCATATGCTCCTTTTTTGGAGTAGTCCACAGCTTCACCTGTCAAAAGTCAAAAATATCAGTTGAGTCCAAATAATGCAGACTAGCTCAATGCTGAAGAAGTAGACACCAAGCCATGCTTCATCCAAATGATGAAAAGTACAAAAAAGGGGGAAAAATGCAGTCTCCAGAAGTGTGACAAGCTTAAACAATATGTTACAGCATGCATGCACATGCAAAAATATCATCATGAAAGAAAAAAATAAAATAAAATGTAATGTCCATGCAAATTAGGATGATAAATAAAGAATGAAACAATCAAAAACAAAACAAAAATGCCAAATGAATTAGCCATGAATGAGTGGAGGCAGTTCGAAGTGACATTTCAGTGAGAGGTCTGCAATGTCGCTGCACTGACCTGCATCAGAAATCTTTGCTGAGGTAAGGTCTACTGCACCCTCAGTGGTGCCATTGAAATTATAGCTGTTTTTGCTCTTGTAGAAGAAGAGCCCAGCCTCTGCCAGGTTAGTATCAGACATTGATGGTTTGATTCCACCAAAGCCTCTCATGCCGTAGGGTGAGCGGTCATACTGGTAATGGTCATCTCGATATCCAAAACGGTCTTCAGGCAGAGGTGTGGTTGGCTGCTGTGTGGTGCAGCTTCCTGCGAATGGGAGTTTGTACACGACATCACAGCATACAGCTCTTTTCCCTGCAGTTAGATCCACAGGTTTACCATCATCCTCTGTGATCACAGCTGTGACCGCTTCTGCAAATGCAGCATCCACTGATACCACCATATTACATGGTTTTGTTGTGCTAAGGTCCACAGCTCCTGCCACTGTAGCTGTGCCCATAGTTAATCCATTGGCCACACATCCTAGAACAGGAGTGGGGGCAATAGTGACAGGAGGGGTCTGGAAAGTTCCTCCACCTGTGCTTGATCCAACTGAGAGGTTGATGGGGATCTCTGCATTGGCAATGGTGGAGGGCTGAGAATCAACTGCCCGATAGATAATTTGAGAAACAGGCTCAAATGCTTTGTTTTTTGTTAGCTGAAGGGGCACTGAAGATGCTTGCGAGGTGTCTACGTTGTCATATCGCTGGACAGTGGCAGCACAGGTCACAATGGTGATACTATCAGTAACTATTGAAACAGTGGACGATTCAGCGCTGAGGTTGATCACAGGTGATTGCACTGCACTGTTCTGACGACCACTGATGACAGTTGCAAAGGACTGACATCTTGATTCTAGTCCAGCAGACAGATCCACACCTTTCATATCTGATTCTGGATCCACCTTCATGGTCCTAAGGTCTACCACCTCACCAGGTTGGTAGGCCTGTCCATTCTGTGCTGGCAGTTGGGGTTTAGGTTTCTCCATTGAGATTGGAACACCATTTGCCCTTGTAGCTGACATTGGTGGTGGTGGCCTCTCATGTACGACAGAGACAGTGGTTCTTTGGACTTCTGTAGTGACAACTTGAGAGACAAGGTTTGGCATAACCACAGGTGGCTGTGCCGAGGCAGATATAGCCTCAATAATATGACAAGAACTAGACACGTGTTTTTCTGGGCCACAAAACTCTTGGCTTTCTATAGACTCAGTGACTCTTGTGTATGCCAGAGGCACCCTGGTTGTTTGTCGAGGGGGTGGTTGTTGATGTGGCTGTGTATAGGATTGAGGATGATGACTTTGGGGTTGAGCTTGTCTTGAAGGAGATGCTGGACCAGAACTAGAGGGGGCTTGGGTTGAGACACCCTCTACTGGAGAGCTGGGCTGAGATGGCAGTGTGATGACGACATAGGTGTCACGGAGATTGCTGGCATATTTTGGTGAAGAGGGAGACTTTGGTGAGGCATGAAACTGCTTGCTTTCAGAAGATGGACTGAGATTTAGTGCTATGTCAGCAGGGCTTGTGGCAAGTACATTGGGTCTTGGTGGATGCGAGACATGGGCAGGTGAAGATGGCTGGGAGACAGGTTTTGGTGCAATTGGTGGTTTGACACCATCCCCTGGTCTGTGACTATACCCCATTCCAGTGGGAATGGATGGCTTTGGAGGAACTGGAGGAGGAACATGAGGTTTGTATGTTGGTGCTAGTGGTTCTCTTACAGATGCTTCTTGGGCTGTAGTCACAGCCAGTGGTTCTGGCCTGATTGGGGTTGCTGAAGCCTGAGGTGGAAGTGGAACTGGAGGTTTCCTGGGGAAAACAATGGGCTTTGGTGGGGTGGGAGGGGGCAGTGGAGGTGCAACAGGTACATCTGCTCTTTCCTGAGAATTAGCCCTGCATAGGATGTTTGGCTTAGGGGGCACAGGTGGGGAGGTTGATACTACGCTGGGTATAGTAGGTGTGTACTGGGGGACGGTGGGCAAGGGTGATACACTGGCTACCACAGGGACTGATGGTCTTAGGGGTGCACTGGATAAGTCCACCACATCAGACTGGGATGCTGCAATCGTGGTCTGAGGTTGCTGATCTGATATGGATGATGTAGGAGCCTCAGAAACTGCTGCTATAGGCTCAGTTACCATAACTGATGTTACTGCTGATGTGGCTGATGTTTTCTCTTCCTTCTTCATCACACTCAACTCCTCATCAGAAGACAACTCTCCTGAAGAGCACTGTGTCACTTTCAAGTCTGGAATGGGACGGAGTGCCTTTCTAGATGTCATGCCTTCCACCTCCAACTCCTGTTGAGTTGGACTCGTTCCAGGAGTCAGAACTCTCTTCATGAGCTCTTCATAGGCAGCTTCAGCATCCAGCAATGGCTTCCCATCTTTGCCTAGTGTTATTGTACTGCTTTTTGTGATGCTACTCTCAGCAGTTTGCAACACAATTTCTGGATTGGTGCTTTCTTTTACTGGCTGCATCTTTTTATATTCCTGCTCCAACTGCATGAATTCCTTCCTCTTCTTCAACATGTCTTCATAAACTTCATCTGGCGATCTCAGCATTTTGGGCTGAGCAGGAACAATGATCTTCTCTGGCTCCCCCAGCTCTGCTTTTGAACTATCGATAAGCGATTCATAGGCATAGTCCTCAATGAGCATTCCTCCATAAAGGGACTCTTTCCCTAGTTGGATCTCCTCTTTCTCAACTGTTGGAGATTTAGCCCTCAGCATTATCTCCTCATAAGCCTCATCGGCGGTTTTGAGAGTGTTTTTCTGTGTTTTTTCAGCATTTTCATCATCAGTTGGGGAATGAAGTGATACTGACGTAGGCAGCTGATAGTTTTTCTGGACTGCTGCAATCTTTGCTGCATTGATTTCAAAACCTTCAGGCTCTGACTCAATGCTGGGGGAGAAATCAGAGCAGGATGAGCGTCTGATCTCCTCCATTTCAGCCTCTTGTCTCAATTCTTCAGTTGGTGAGGCATCTTCAATGGGGGAGAGGTTGCTTGGTGGTGTCTTTGGACGCTCTCGCCTCCTCTGGGCTCGAATTTCTTCTTTGTCTTTCTTGGATTTCTTCCCAGAGCCCTTCTGTTTCTCTTGCTCCCTTAGTAGCTCCTCTTCCTCCCTTAACTCTTCTTCCTCAGAAGAGTCTTCTATAGTTGGCAGCATCTGGCCAGGTTGTCTGTGTTTGGCTTTCCTGTGTTGTTTCCCCTCACCAGAGCGGATATGGCTGGGGCTACTACTGTCACTATCTTCATCCAGAGAAGAGAGGGATGTTGGAGATGTTCCAGGAGTGAAACTGGATGCATGCAGACTGGATGACCCCTCACCTCTGGAACGGTCATCTGGTGAATCTGTGAGGCATTCCATTTCAAGTTCTCCATCATCATTAGGTACACGCATAGGGATGCTGGTTGCATTGAGCTCCATAGTTCGAAATTTGCGAACTGCAATGCCACTCTCTGGGTCCACTTCTTTGGGTTCTGGTCCTACCTTTTCCTCCAACTCAGATTTATCCAGTGAGGTGCAGAGCTGCTTGTCTTCATCATCTGGGCTAATGGTGCCCCTTTTAAGAAGTCGTCTTGCTTTTCCTGATGTGCTCTTCTCCACAGCCTGATTTTTCTTCTCTTGCTCTCTAATCTTTCGCCGTATTAGGTTTTCCTCATCAGATGGAGAAGCATCTTCATTCTCACTCATCTCCATGATCTGTTTTCGGATAAAATCCTCCTCATCTCCAGACATAGGGCTTTCTTTTCCAAAGCTCTCACTGCTGTCATCCAGTGAGTCTGCCCTGACATCTGTGGGCACAAGGAGTTTTTTCTTTGGGGTACCAGTGGTATCCTTCTTAGAAAGTTCTCTGTCATCTTCTGAGCTGGGTGAGTCAGGTGAGAGAGGAAGCACCTCTAGTTTACGCCTGGTCTTTAGTGTGTCAGTGAGTTTCTCCTCATCATCCTTTGATTGTGTGCTTGCCTGGGCCTCAAGGATGGGAAGGACTGTGCTCTCCAGCTTAGCTATGTCTGAGGGGCTGGTGGGAGTGCTCTCCTTGGCAGCCATTTCTCTTTCTGCTTTCAGGGTTTCCTTCAGCTCTTTAGCCTGTTGGAATGAAATAACACACAATTAATTTTCTTCAAATATTGCAATAAAACATTAAATTATAGCCCCAATACAGGATTATTTGAACATGTTCAATATGCACTACACACTATATACATATAGATTCTTGAGGAGTAAGGAATGTGGATGGAAATAAGCTTTTTGCAAATTCATCCATTTATAATAAAAAACACCTTTATTTATTTATTTTTTCTCCCAAGTTTAAAATAATGAAAATGCTGGAATAATTTAAATTTTTATTATTTTATTTATATTATTTTTTTGGCTGTAAAAAACCTTTATGGATCAATGTACATTTAAATTAATGTTTAGCTGTAACAAACAGGCAAGCGCATTGTTAATCAATTTTATGATAAAAATGGGACCGCTTTGTTGTTTGTATTTGTATTGACCAAGGAACACAGAAAGTCAAACCATGAGATTTGATTCATCTTTTTCAATTCTTTATATATAAAGAATAAACATAACTTTAAACTTTAAATGTTAGAATTAGAACTATATGCAAGCTGTAAGGTACTCTACAAGCCCCACTCTTCAAGGATGTATGTGTGATACATAGAGTAGTCAATTCTATAACAATGATATTATTGCACAGTGTTTATAAATTTTAAATATTGTACAATATTTAGTTGAACCATTTCCCAGCAACATGGAAATGGGACTGTATTTGTATATGTATTTGAAAATGTAACTTTCATGCATTTGTTAAGCCAATGATGTGCACTGCTATTGTATGCATGAGATTACGTGAATAGGTTTAAATCAAGCTTTTTAAATTACCTAAACTACAAGCCCTCTAAAATATCACTAGGCCACTACTTGTGCTACATACTACAGTCACCTCTGCGACTGCATCTGCATCATGGGACTTTTCCAGAGGCTGAGCTTCAGCCTCAGTTTTCTCCTCTGTGTCAGCAATCTCTTCCTTTGGGCCATTGTCTTTGTCCTGCTCACTAACTACAGAGACTGGGATGGGAGGTTCTGCTACAGGGACTGGAGTCATAGAAACACTTTCATTTTCAAAAGCAATGTTAGATGTTTTATCCTCCTTTGATATTGTGCTCTCTCTTACATCATTCCCTGCATTGCCCTTTTTGTCACAGGCTGTGTTAGCCTCTGATTCGGAAATAGGTTCCTGTTTGTTGCCAACAACAGGTTGTAACTCAACTTCTTTCTCTTTTTTGTCAAGCTTTGCTTCCTTCTCTTTGGGGAACACTTTTTCCTCCACAACTTTCTCATGCTGTTTGTCATCACTGCCTATCAAAGTTAAAACCTCTCTCTTCACTTCTTGTTTATTTCCAGCAGTGCTATTTGTCTTTTGTGCCTCAGCTTCTGTCACTTTCTGTATGAGTTTCTCTTCGCAGACTTTATCTAAGCCTTGTGCCTCACTAACTACAGATGAGGATGATGCCATCTGTACACTTTGCTCTGGCTCTTTGGCATTGACCTTTTCTTGCTCATTAGCATCAGGAGCTGCCTGAATAGAATTGACCACTGCTTTTACAGATGTATCATCTGCTTTTGGCTTTGGTTCAACCTTTGTATCTATAGGCGTCTGCTTTTCCCCTTTCTCTGCTACACTCTCAGCTTTGACCATAGGTTTTTCTTTCTCTTCAGGGTTCTTTGTCAAAGAGGCTGTCTCTTCTTCAGGTGGGGACAGCTCATTTTGTACTACTTGTTCTGCATCTTTATGTATCAGTTTCTCTTCTTCAGAGACTTTCTCACTATTTGGGACAGTCGGAGATGGTTCTGCTGCTTTGGACAGCAGACATGGCTCTCCTACTGTTTCCAATTCTTTTTTCTCTATCACAAGGCCATTTTTTTCTGTTTCAGTAGATGAGCGTGTTGAACTTGATCCTAGTTCTTTATCATTAACTTTCTCCTCAAGAGATTTCTGCTCATTCGCCTTCTCCATAACTATTTTCTGTTCAACTACTTTTTCCTCAACAACCTTCTCTTCAACTGGAGCAGGCTCTGGCTCAATTAAATTTGGTGCCTTTTCTGGAACCTTTTCTGCAGTGGGACCTACTTTCTCATTAACTGTGGGGGGAGCTGAAGTGTTCTCCACCTCAGCCTCACTCTGAATAGTCTCTGGGTTTAACTCTGGTGCTCCCTCAACAGGCACCGGTGTCTCATCTAAACATCCATCAAGCAATAGCTTTTCTGGCTCACTTTCCACAGGATGAGCACTGGCAGTTTCAGTCTGTGCTTTTTGCTCAGCATTAGACGGCTCTGTCTCTGGTGGAGGCCGCTCCTCCACTGCTTTTTCTGAGTGACACTGCTGTTGCTCAATAGCTGTGATTTCAGGTACACTCTCAACTGCACTCTCTGGAATGGGAGCTTCGTGTACAGGCTCAAATATACACTCAGATTCTGTCTCTCTTGCTTGTGGCTGTTTTTGTACATTTGACTGTGGTGTCCCCTGAGGGCTGTTATCAGAAGGGGAGGCACTATCAGCAAGAGGGGCATCATCCTCAAGTGGAACTGGTGCACTATCAGGTGTTGGGGTGATTTTGGGCACTACCTTAGTTTCAGGAAGTGATGGGGTTGGTTCAGCTGCTTCTACCACAGGTTTGCTATCTATAGCAGAAGGGGCAGGGGTGGAGGAGGGGACAGGGGCTGGAGCAGATGGTTGCTTCTTGGGAGAAGCCATGGTCAGAGGTGGCATGTCTCCCAGCTGGCCTGACTTGGCTCTTTGTGTCTGGCAGTTGAGGCAAAGCCATTCTTTCTGTAAGACAAAAGACAGTAACAAATTGGTGGTAGATAATATGAATTGTTTAAAATTATTTGCAGGCAATATTATGGTTTCTACCTCTTGATTGTAAACTAATAGTTGGCATTGATCTTTTATATTGATTTGTTTTCTATTGCATGAAATGACAACACTGTACTAGCAATCTTAGTATAAAACTACATTAGGAAATCTGTATTTGATTCTGAAACTGTTTCTACAAAGTCAAAACGTCAACGTGACAAGGTTCCAGTGTAACTTCTTCTATTTCAAGGCCAGCTATGTACATTTACGGAACTTAAGAGATAGGCCCATCCATAATGCATGGTAATGGGACAGGGGTTCACCAAGGCATGGCGGAAAGGCTTAGGTGGCCTGTGCAGACATTTCATGGTGCAGACTTAGCAGAGAGACTGAGTTTGAGTGTGCATGTTTGTCTGTAAGATTGTACAGCTTGGTGTGTGTATCATGTACATGGCAGCAGAATGCACACATAATCCTAAACAAGTTTTCAATGATTCCCCCTAACTAAGCCATTTACAGAAATGCCATACTGCTGGCAAACTCTGAAGCCTAACACAAGCAAATTAAAAGAATGTTTTCACTTTTCAATGATCTGTATATTCTTTAAGTGTGATCATTTTAGTATAATTTCCTCACTTCAGTCCCCTGGGATGTAGTCCCAGAAACTCTGAAAATACAACAGAAAACAGTGTCATAACAGGACAAGAAACTAACATGGTACAGGCACTGCTGTTCTAATCTGTCATCTCTGTGCACTGCTAATTCTGCCCTATCTTGGTTATCTCATTATTGTTGTATATTCTCTGGTGCTCACTTAAATACGCGTCTCTAGAGAAAGATATAAAGGCTGAAGGCCCTGTTGGGGGCTATGAGTCAAGTGTTGTAGCATTTATGGGGTTTAATATCCCATATTGCTTTCCTATCCAACACAAAAGGGGAAACTAAAAATGATGATGAACACTAAACACCTAGGTATTTGAAAAACATTGCATAGCCAACTAAAGGAATTTGAAACAACAACAAATTGAACACATTTTTCTTGGTTCCATTATGTGTGAAGAAAAATGTTTTTTAAGAACTGAAACAAATTCATCAAGGACACAGACACACACACACAGACACAGACACAG
>CABFOP010080854.1:0-12118 GCA_900683385.1 Anoplogaster cornuta
CAACACCGCCGGCATGACAGATATTCTAAAATATTGTTTTATTATTATGATTGATTTCTCTCTCTCTCTCTCTCTCTCTCTCGCTCTCTCTCTCTCTCTCTCTCTCTCCCCCTCTCTCTCGCTTTCGTCTGTCTGGAGTCTCGAAAAATAATTTGGCCACATGCGATTATTAATTCTGTATTAGTTAAAGCTGAACGGACGGGTTTATTCAATTTTCTCTGAATTGAGATTTGCAAATGATCATTGTTTTGTGGAACAGGAAATCACTTGTTACAATTTTTCTTTTGAGTGGATTTAATTCAGGGCTGTTTAAATAGGCAGTTGAGCCATTATGAGATACTCATGTCTCACTTGATGCAGACTGGTTTCGCCCAGCCAGTTAATGCCCGTTATTAAATGATCTTATTACCTCCAACTAATACTGTCAATGTAGGCTACACACCAGAGTACATGAGATTGTATTTTTTCTTTACATGTTATATATTATGAACTATAAACAAAATAAATGTACATGGTAAAATTATCTCACTAATATTTAATACTGAGTAGTATAATGGGATAATAGTTACTAACGGATGCAATATTATTATAAACTGCAATACACAACATTATAAAAAATAATTAACAGTAAGAGTGTTTTGTAGAATATTTTTGCATTATATTGATATGCTTTTTGAATGTTAGAAACAACACAGAAACACCACAACAGGAGTGATCAACAAGTTCTGGAAGCCAGCAATTAATTTTAGGAAATTTCAGTTTTCCTGTCCAATGCTGAGAAATACTGGGAGGGTTGAATATAATTATCTGCCAAGCTCTACTCTAACAAGTGCTTTGTAGTTGAGCATTCAAATCTCACTGGAAGTCTTCAGAGAGGAAAAGCCAACTTTGCATTCATGAGGGGAGCAAATACTACAGCCGCCCTCCATAACCTTGATGAATTGTGCATTTCACCTAAGGCTACGAGAGGAGAACATAAAACCCTGAATCATTACATTAAAACAGGTTGAAAGACTTCCCTCCCAGACAACTTTGAAACAGAACCGCTGCACATCAAACAGGGATGACTCTCATGTATTTGCCTTTTCTTTTTCTTCAAGACAGAGGTTTACACAGACAGGTCAATCTGCGGCAGGTACGGGGTATTGCAGGCAGAAACTAAAGATGAGTTTGTAATACACAAAAAGAGAGTAAATGTCTGGTTCTGCTTTTACACATGCCAGGAGCAGGAGGGCCCCTTGGTCCTGAGTGCTGGTCCACACCCACCCATCTCTCTCCCAGCTCCTTTTGGTATGCTGACAGTACCCAGACTGCAATCAACATCTGCTAATTTCTGTCTATTAACCGTATTGTCGTAACACACGATCATGATGTTTAGTTTGTACGGCTAAACTGAGACTTATGACCCTAATCCATCATCTGCTTGTCATATTTTTATGCGTTGTCTGTGCAGTTCCCTGCAGCCCAAAGCAAGCATATTACAAGGCCCTGTTTAAGTTATTGGCCAGCTGCTCGAGCCGTGCCCAGCTGAAGAGGTCATTGTGTTTTTTTTTTCCTCCTCTTTTCCTCTCTCAGAATATCACACTGTAGTACAGTCAAAGCCAAGCATAATACACACCGTGTGTCCTGAGAAGCTATCGTTTGCATCGACTGTGTCTGAATATTTTAGCAGGCCCCATGTCTTCCCCGCCACACGGGCACAGGCACGATGGGAGACTCACACAAATCAACGTTTCTGAATACTCAATGTATGAAAAAGACGTGATCAGAATTCAGTTAATCCATTGCTTTGCTCGCTCTAATCGCCTAACCATCTATTTAGACTATTACGGTTAAACAATTGTTCATGAATATTAAATAGCATGAAACTCATACTCCCCTATAATATGTTAATACCAATGGAAACAAAGAAGGCACATGTTGGAATGTAAAAGTTTAGATTTATGTTATGCAGCTGTGTCCATGTCAATGCCATAAAATGCCAAATGGTTCGACAATATACATACTGTATCACTATTGAATCCCAATTCTCTGCTTGTCATGATGCAATGCCATGCACTCCATGCCAACAGTACGAGAACAACTGCCATTTAAGAGTTGGTCAATAATAGAGTCTTTGATTGAAAACTCTATATCATACTTGGAGTGTGCTATTGGGTAACCCTTGACTTACAGCTGTAATGGGCCACAATTTGTTACAAAAATTTATGAAACAATTGAAGCTCTTATGACAGGATTTTCACAATTTCCGCCTCTTCATGAAGTAAATCGGCAACTGCCCCATTGTGCAGTACTTTAGCCTGATAAAGGACATTGTCTGCTATTGTGTATGCTATTGGCCATATTTGCATTACAGTTAATTAGACATAATAGATGTATGCCATAAGTAAAATGATGCCTCGTTTTGCTAAGCATACAAATCCAAATTATACACCACACGGTCTAAGCAGATCTGTAATTTCATATGTTGTGTAACCCTTCTCTTTCATCATGAGTAACAATGTTCACACTGTTTCCATGACATTGCACTCCACTTACTGACATTAAAACACATACAGCAACATTCATTGCCAGATATATTACCCGGTGAATGGTGAAAACAAATGCGTAACTGTTTCTGCACGTTCGGCCATATTGTCCACACTATGATAAACGTTATTGTTACGGGGTTTCTGCCCATTGTGAAATGAATGGTTTTAGAGTAAATGTCCTCTTGAGGACAGACGATGCATATCACCGCAGACTGGAGAGCCTTTCCTTTCCCTTGCTTGACACTGTGATGATAGACACGGGCAGTATTTTTCCTTGTTAAGAAAGGTCCTTGTTTATTCTGCAGGTAACGATCCAAATCCAGAAGACATTTGCCCCACAGGAAGAGGAGTGCTCACTCAAGTTTGTCATTTCATTTCTACTGTGAAATCCATTAAGTCCACACACTGAGGCTCTCTTTTTTTCATGCTTGTACAGTATTTGTCTTGTTTTTTTTTGAGGGATGAGTTCTCTGTAAGATCTCCTCCCCAGACTTCAAGTTCCGCAAGTGGAGAAACGCATGTAAAAGTCACTTGACGAAATAATCCAGATGGGTTGAATAAACTAAAATGTTCATTATTTCTGTATTAGTGGAGCACTCCAGCTTTGAGACACATATGGATTATACTCAGCTGATGTCATATCCATAAGTATTCAGTATTTATGGATATGATTTGCTTCATCAGTTAGGGAGGGGAGCAAGAATTTCACACATAGTCCCAGTCGGTTTGTTTTTGTTTTGTTTTTGTTTTCATCACTCCAGCAGATTCCTGGTCAGCCATGTGAAATTAATCTCAGAGAAAATAAACAGCGGAGCCCAACAACTAATACAGTTAATTGTCTTAGTGCTTTTCTGGCTGGCCGCTCGCTAACAGCTGGTCGTACTGGCTCATGGCACCACTTCAGCCAGCTTTTGAGATAATAACTTTTGCATCTGCCAAAGAAGTGGCTGTTACTGCCACACAGAATTTACAACTCACAAGTGGAAACAGAGACTCCGACAGAATTTTCTATGCACAAGTCTTTGAATTTTATTAATGTAATGCAAACACAGGCCTTCCAACACATTAAATTGTTGATGTTATGCGAATACACTCCGGAATTGCAGATCCTCATTAACATTATTTGCATGTTAATCTGCATCTTTTTAATTAGTGATATTATTTATGCACATAATTTTCGCCCGGTGATGCCAAGTCGCAAGGCACATTAATTAATCTACAGAGATGCCAAACTGTTTTTCCTCCACTTTTATTTGTTTACACCGTGTTCTGGATTCAGGGGGAAGTTGTGGGGGGGGAAAAGAAAGAAAAAAAAATGCCTAAAGATGAATAAAAGTAGAAAGATAAGATTAACTAAAAGCCCTTTTTGTTTTCATAATTCATATTGTAATATTAGCCAAATGTTGTGTGTATTTTTCTCTCCCCGCTTCCTCTTCTCTTCCCTCTGAGATCGGTTATTCAGTTACACTACCTTGATGTATTATTAAAATCCATAATGGACTCCTGAGGCTTCCCTTGGTTCTCTTCTTCATTTACAGAATATAGTCAGTGTTGTTCTAATCTCCCTACAACACCGTCATGCATAGGCAATGAGCCCCCATCCCCAACCTCACCACCTACCCAGCAGCCCTCGTGAGATCATCCACCTCTACACACAGCCACCAGATAAACACTCCGGCACTGGCTCACAAAAAAGTCTAAAGACGAGACATCAGTTACAATATGTCATGCAAAACAGAGACAATAGCAGTCACTGTTGTTCCACCACAAGGTTACATTCATGACACGACTGTAGCATTTACTAAGGACTTTCTGATTAGTGCATCAGGATTATGGTGAACCTCATCTATCTGAACTTCTATCCTCAGACACCATTTGAGCGAATAAGCATCATGAATATGCAGCAGTTCGATCATGTATGCCATTAATTCTGCACCATTCTTGTCAATACATATTTGCTGATGCAACAGCTTTAAACTACAAATTAGACTGTACCTAGTTTTTTGGAATATATGTGATTTATTTCAATCGTCTAAACATTTTAAAGCCAAATTAATCCAGATTAGCTTGGATATTCTGTAGTAAAGTAGCTCTTCTGAGTAAAACAGTATTTATAATACAATATGCAACAGTATGATACAGCACAGTGTGATGCAATGCACTGCAAACAGTAGAGTTCGGTAGTGCAGTAGTACCGCAGCATGCAGCTCACCTCAACACAGAGAAAAGAGGACAGTGCAGGACAGTGGCTACACTACAGGGCTGTATAACTGTAATAAATGATATGCCACTCCTCCATAGAACTTCTGTCCATAGATGGTGACACGGTGGCATAATGCAGCTGACTCTATTGTGTACAGCTGGCAACATGTTTGACTGATGGCAGATATAGATGGCAAAACATGGCACAACAAAGGGCTAGCATGGAAACCTGGCAAACAAATGGCCAATAAATGGTGTAGCTTAATGTCTGGGCCAAACCTCTCTAACCTTCACCATTATGTGGAGGATGTGTGACATGCTTTGTGCTGTATAACATGAAATGCAATGTAGGTTTGTCTATAAGTTGAAAGATAGACTGGAATAAGTGCGTAATGTTACAAAATTTTGTTATCGAAGTCAGATATATTGAGTAAGTATAAGTGTAGTTGTATTTTATATGTGTGAAATCACTACAGTATTCAAATTGACTTAAGCTAATTTCCATTAAAAATTAAGAGTGATAAAGATGGTGTTTTCTTAAGTGTTTCAACATGGGACCTGTGTTAAGCAGATGTTTGTGTATTGATATTGCAAAGTATATTAGCCTCATCCATTGAGTATATAAATGCTGAATAGTAACACTGGGGTGCAATTACATAATGCAGACCCTCTGTCTTCTTGCTTTGTTAGCCTGTTATTGGAGACTATCCAAAAAAGAAACAATCAATCCAACCCTAATAAATTGCAAGCACAGCCACAATTAATGAAACATCCAACAGGAGGATGAGTTGAGGAGGATCTAGCGCCATGGACATTGAGCAGAGTGGTTCATATATATAACTTTAGTATATTAAACTAACCAAGATCAAATAAGTTCATTGTTTTCAATATCTTAACATTTTTAGGATTGCTTATTGTCCCTTTCCAGCATTAAGAGGTTGACAATAGTCAAAGTGGAAGTCCCCCATCCCAAAACTACTTGGTATGTTCTATTAGTATTGCATTGTCCATTGTAGACTAGTTAGAATAATTTATTTTGTTTCTTGACTGACCAATGGAAAATGAGCAAAATCTGGATGGGAATGGGTTAAACATGCAGTGGCAATGAAGCAAGCATGTAGTAAAAAGTAAGACTTTTACAATAGCTTCATGTGAGTGGGTTACAAAGGGCTAGAAAAGGCTGACTCTTAATCTTATGATGGCCTGGAACATTGATTCAGATGTTCTACAGCATCTGTGAGCTGAGATAGGAGCTGTCAAAACATGATATCCACCATCGTTGGATCGGTTTCACAATGACCAGTAAATTATGGGCTGTAAGGCTCGATCATTAAGACATTGTCTCTCATATTTTGGGTTGTCTGCAATGTTAACATGCTTTTTTATGAACACGGACTAGCTACGGTTTAAGAAACATGAAAATGTTGGCTTTTATAAATGGGCAATAAAAAGACAAGTTTGGATCTCAGAAATGAATGATTACCATGATCAAATCTCATCTGAGTCACTCAATTCGCAACAGCTTCTCATCTTGCCAGTACACGTAGTGATTCTGTTATGATAATACCAGGCCTAAGCTCTCAACTTCAGAGGACGTCTCTTTTGTACCGCAGCTTTCCAAAGACAATGAAGTTAGTGACAACAGTGAGGCAAATCCTTCCGAGGGGTTTGTGTGGAATTTACAAGCTTATAATGCATTGCCAGTGGCACAACTGATACTGCAGGTAATTTGGCATATCATGTCCAGGAACCAGATCCTTTGGAGAGAATGACGAACAAATTTTAAAAAAAGAAAAAAAAGAGAGAAAGATAGGAAGAAATCTGGTGGGAAAAAGGCGGTTCAGAATCTTGGCATTCCAGTGGCCATTCACATGAAACTGATAAGTCTGAAAAGCCAAAAGACTCCCATTTTTCTTCCCCTTGTCTCCACCTCCTAGAGGCTGATGAAAGTACCTTTTGTTCCTCAAATGTCTGTATGTTGTGTTAAACTGTAGAATAATTGATATGTGGTAAAGACGTATGATACTAAACTCTGATCTGAAGTGAGATCAAACATCAACTTAGTAGTTGTCTGAGAGATAACCGTACACAGGTGCATGACTCCCACACATACTGTAGGTATACAACATATGTGCGAGGAAACGGTTTCTTTTATTCTTCACTCTTTTTTGTGAATACATCACAAAGTTCTCTTCAGAAAGAAACAGAAATCTTCTCTGTTTAAAAGTCCTACTCAGGCAATGGTATTCCTCAGACCTCATTGTGTCCAATCCTATGGTGGCTCAAAAGACAATTTGTGATTACTGCAGACAATTATGTGAGGAAGCGATATCTCCCCCTTTGAGCAAAGCAGAGCGGTTTAAGATTTCTGCGGCCAGTCTTGTTGCAGTCATTATTGCATAGCACATCAAGATGTCCCCTTGACCTCAGTGACAGACTGAAGACTGCCCCCCCCCACCACCACCACCATCATAATCTACAGGCTTGATTTCCCATGTCAGGGGAGGGCCCTAAATGGATTTTTAATCCTAAACTAACCATGCTGCACATTGCATATAGTGTTCAGGTGAAAAGTTCTTTCCACTGCCCTATTATACTGGGGCAAGTTGGGGTCTGTAACCTGAATCACTGGAAAAATAATGCGCTAAGCCCCCAGTACTGTATAGGCGTTACACCGCAACAATGTGTTTCTTTCTTTCTGTTGATGCCACTGACTCCTCTTTGATGCAGCTCTGAAATGACTGAGCGCCATAGGCTATTTTTTCCCTGTGCAGGCAACTCAATGGCCGGTCTGTCTGGCCTGTTTGTTTTCGGCTAATTGCCTCAAGATCTAATAAGTTAGTGATGATGTACGGCGAGTCACCCGTGACCCTGCCAAAAGAAATATTATGTCGCACTAAACCTCACCCAGGGTAGGAGTAGGGTCCCTCTTTATCGGTCTAAATATTTCTAGCCTCCAAAGCTCCTGGTTTCAAATGTTTGGGTCAGTATGTGTTAAAGTAAGGTCACAGGAGCCCTGTAATTACGATATTATGCAAGGCATTTAGGACAAGAATGGGGGAACTCAAGACCAGCCTGGGCTCGGGCCCTGGGGGCGGGGACAACATTGCCATCCGCAGTTCTGTAGCTACTGTTCCATAAAGTAGAAAGAAAGGATATCTGTGTTTAATCAAATACTGTCAAAGGCAGTTTTGGGACAGCAACATACATTTGGCTTTTGTTTTTTTAGATGAATTAACTTCAAGTGCCAAATAGTGCCTCATTCATGTTATAATGTTTAGATCCATGTCAGACCCAAGATGTGTCAACTACTAACAATAACAAAGCAATAATTAATAATGATGAATACAATCACTGATCATATCCACATTCACTAATTGACCAATGATCCCTAATGATAATCCCATGGTAGTTAAAGCCCTAGCTTGGTTTGCCAGTGGGTGGAGACAACACTGTCTGCTTTATGCAGTTCACAGCCACTCTTCCACAGACTCTTAGACTGAGGAGACCTGCTAGAATAAGGTTCGCTCAGTTTGGTCCGCGGCTGTTTAGATGTTGCTAGGAAGTTATCCCTCTTGTTCAGTCAAGCATGTCCAGTGTTTCCATGCACATCTTTGTGTGTGAACCATTCCACGTCACCGTTTTTACTTTTTGGTTGAAAAACAAGCTGAAAACATACACACACATTTGTATGTATGCCTCCAGCGCTGAGCATCTGTATTGTAAGGTGCTTTACAGTACCTTGCTTTAACTTAGAAGCTGTTGTTTTTGAGGAACAAAAATGTTTAGCAGTAAGTAAGGATAATAGTAAGGTTACTGCACTGACCATGCGTGGCTCATGCATTTTGATTGCATGTATTTCTGTGGGGGATATTTATTTTTTCCCCAGTGAAGTATCTATGATCCCCCAACCCCTCCTCTTTTATTTTCTGAACGACAGACAGCAGTCCAAGCCAAAAAGCCATTTCACCTGCATTAATACACAATGAATAATTTATAAATCCCAATTATTTGGTATCATTTATGCAAAGAGTGTCACACAAGGCATACATAAAGCATTAAGGATGGTTAACCCATAAAGGAGCAGGAGACTAGGAGAAGAGTGGAAGGTCACACCTGACAGTCAGGTTGTTTTTGTTATGTTTTTATTCCCTCTATCTTTCTCTCTCTGTGTCTTTCTCTTCTTGTTATTTCACATTGAGAAAACTACCTCACTGACCCGCACACATTAATGCCCACAATATGTGATAACTATGTGCATAACATCATAACTTCTTAATTCATGTGTTAAAGTGAGTCTCCAGATTCGACTGAGTGTTATCTTTCTCATGTTATTTCAGATGATAAATTCAGAGGAAGGAATTATACATGATTTTGGTGCTCAAAGAGAGGCAGACAATACAATAACATGTCAAGCATCTTGTTTATGGACACAGGCCTACAGTATGCAGTGTTGCTATGAATTCAAAATCACATTGCATCGCTGGGCTAACATTGCACTCGATTTTACTGTGATTTCCTTATCTAAACAAATGCAATTATGGTTGGGTTAGCGGTGGTGCTTCCCCCAGAGATGGACCGTCCCCCCTTGTTAGTGACTATCTCCCCCACTAATCCTGTCTTAGAAGGGTCTCTGTTAACAGGGATAAGGCATTGGCCTGGTATCCTAGGCTAGTAAGCTAAAGCTTATGTACAAAATGCTATTCAAGAGGCGCTGCCTGCAGCTATTGGAACTGCGTAGATGTCCATATCATTCAGCCAGCCTAAATACGGAGGAATTTAGCCGTGGCTAAATCTTGGAGACTGACGTGGACATGTTCGCTGATAAGGAATGGGGGCCTAGGCGGGAGTCTTATTTGGAATCGAATTGATGCGTTATAGAGCCTGGAACATGGAGATCTGTTTTTTCCAATGACAAATCCATAAACTCTCCAGCAAACATGCCCCTACTGTTGAAATCCCCTCTGCCTTGCCAATGCTTTACTGTGCAACCAATCATGATGGTCATTCAAGCTCTGTCGTATTTTGTCGAAGCCACTGCATCAACCGAGCTTACAGCGGTAATTCTAAAGTATGTAACCACAACAATTTCTGCTCATTGACAACTAACCCTGTAAGTTTGTGCTACAAATTGATAACTGTCAGTGATGAATAGTGATAGAATAGTGTTCATAGCATCATGTGGCAGCCTTCTGCATCACTGGAGAATATTAATTCCAAACAGTGGTTTATATGTATGGTCCTCTCTTACGGACTTCCAACTGGCAGATTGCTGAAATTTAAATCATTAAGAAGGGTCAGGCTATCGACCTCAACTTCTTATTGCAATGTGAAGTGCTCGACACCAAACCTCAATCAATTTACCCCTTCGGGTGTGAACAAAATACTTCTCAGTTTCACACATTTGGATGGATTAAGCTTTTAACACTCAGTGGAATCCAGCACTTATCCTACAAACACTTGTGAAGTGTATGTGACAGTGGATCTATATTAAGTGTGACTGGGCAAGCTCCATAAGACCGGAGAGTTCACTGGCATGGTAACTTTGAACAATATAGTGTCACACGCTGTGTATTTCAATGAAAATGGTCAGTAAATTAACAATTTTAGACTTTAAGGATATTTTCCTGTAACTGTCACAACAAAATTGCATTTGTAATAGAGCATTAGATTATCTGGTATCATCTAATGTTGATTCTATAGTACTTCACCATATACTGTATTTACCAATACACATGATTTGATGTTATAATCCTTTGTGACATAATCCAGGGTGAGAATTCACACATAAGCCCAATTCAGATGTCAGAAAGAATGATGCACTAACCCACAAATGACTCACTATAGATGACATCAGGCTACATCGTCTTAAATCTACAGGACTGTATGACACATGAAGTAAATACTACAGGATTGTGTGAGTGCAGGCATGCCCAGCACACCTCCAAAGGGCTCAACAGTGATTTCTGGCATCCCAGAACCAGCGTCCTCAATAACTCTTAACACCAAATACAACTAAAAACTGCTTAAAATACCTTAACATTACCATAAATTACTATTGATTTCAACAACAACAATAAGCTAATGGGACAGCTGACACTGCTGGCTTGAAGACGGCCCGCTCAGCAGTTCAGAACCCAAATTGTATCAGTAGACGTAAACAAAACAAACTTATTCCAACATCTGAGAACAGTGTATCACAGCTCACGTCTAAACAATCATATGTTACGTAACACAGGCTAACAAGCTAACATATAAATATGCATGCTACACACACAGGCTGATGAGCCGACATAATAACAGGAACTTAAATCACAGTCCATAATTGCTGAGACTTTTGTTTATTATTGATGTATTCCCTGAGACTACTTATCTATCCAGAGTCATGTAAACTGATACAAGCAGTTCCTATTTTGTAAGCACATTTAATATACCGTGATAAACAGGGGCAGCTTTGTATGTTTGTCACTCACATTCCTGCATATTTTAGCACGTGCCCTGAGCCACATTATTATCACAGTTCTTTGATGAGGGATGATGCGCACCAACATTAGTGATACAGAGAGATACGGTGCATACCACATGCTGGGTGCACTTGTAGATGTATGACCTTCCTTTGGGGTTTCAGAAGGTTAGTAAATAATAACACCAAGGGGTAATGGATTTCATATGCTCTTCAGTGTTGCTGCTGCAGCCACCCGATGCAATAGTACATGAAGCCTTGGCCTTGAGGAAATGAGAGAGCTCTGTCAATCACATCACACTTCCTGCTGTTAGGGCTACACACACACACGCGTGCGCTTAAACCAACCCAGTCTCACGTCAAAACGTGTAATAGCAACGTTTTACCACCAGTGCAAAACGTTGTATTTCAACAAAAACGGCCCTGAATTTGTTCAATGGCAACGTTTTTTGGGCCTATTCTTTTCTATGGGTCTGCAACCACGTCACGTGACCACGTCACGTGACTGGCAGTTTTATTTCAGTCTAAAGCAAAAAACATGGCTGACATTCCTTTTATTTTCAGTGGAAATTGCATTATTTTAAGATAGTATCGCCATTAAAATGCATTTTGATCACATTTCTAGTGAGAAATGTGCATTTTAGTTTCACAATCTTTGTTCACTGAATGTATATATTCTTTAGTTTGTTAGTTATAAGGATTGTCTCGCCCACAATTTGTTACTATGGAACGTTTTCTCTCTCTGAATTGTGGCTCATTATTCAGCCTGGAAAATGCAATATTTTGAGATAGTTTCGCCATTAAAATGAGTTTTGATAACATTTCTAGCGAGAAATGTGCATCTAGTTTCACAATCTTTGTTCATTGAATGTACACAATCTTTAGTTTGTTAGTTTTAAGGAATATTCTTCATATCTCGCCA
>CABFOP010080861.1:0-11310 GCA_900683385.1 Anoplogaster cornuta
CACACACACACACACACGCCTACACAAGCATCCATATTTAAAGCAGACAGCAGCTTGCGTCTCCATCCAATGAGCACCTGTAAATAATGCAGTGTTAAAGGTGGCAGCCAGGAGGGGATTGCGAGGTGAACAGGTGTGTGCCACACACACACACACCACCACCATCACCACCATCACCACCACCCAACCCCCCACAGACACATACACCATCCCAACCATGAAGCAATGCCACCCCACGTCTCACTCTCAGCCTCACCATCCGAAGTCTTAACACCACAGGTGCTGAGCTCCAGCCTGGCGGGCCCCGGGGGGCCCTGGCCTTTCCTCCAGCCATACTCAAAGCAGTGATGGGCAATAAAAACACTTCACACCTTAAGTGAAAGATACGACTTTAAATATTTTACACACATTCTGCATATGCAATTTATCCACACCTGGCTCTTAGGAGCAACAACATCTGGTAGCAGTTGCTTTAGAGGCAATTAATTCTTCATCCAAGCGACCAGGGTGCTCTCTGGAAATCTGGGAGAAGGACTGATGTATAACTCAGATGAGTCTCACAATGCAGTTCACTAGGAGGATTAATAAACAACATCTATTGGTGTACCAGGTACATTACCAATTTTTGGTATTAATATCAATTTTAAGGCGCCGAAAAGTTGGGATTTGGATTCTTGTCATGAGAGCTCTAATTTAAACTGAAAAGGGACAGGACAGGAGATAGAAGTGCTTGTTTTGTGTTCCAACAACATTTAAGCCAGAGGCACTTATGCCACTCTACTGCTGAGTTCAATAGATAGATAAATGTCTGACTGAGTGCAATTTTGGAGGGGCATGTGTCCATGACAAGAAAACAGATCTGGATAATGATGAAAAATGGTGAAGCCCGAAAAAAGCATTACAACGCAGATATCAAGATAACTTAAAGTGATTGACTAACTGCCTGCTTAATACTTTTGGCTATAAACATTGAGTTTGATTGCACTACTTTGACTTCATCAGAATCTGACCTTTGAAACCACTAAATAAAACTGGTTATCACAATGGAGTTAAAACAGCGCCTAAGTGGTATATTGCGTTAGGACTGATTGGCTTGAAATTGTTCTCGCTCGACTCTTTTTCATCTTCAGTGTGCGGAAATCACTGCTTTCCTGTTGTCTGAATGGCCTTAAACATTTACCTTCCCCCTGTGCTGATAGGATTTCTTTGTTTACTGCTGTCTTTTCCCATGGGAATGAAAGCAGGTTTGGAGTTCAATGCTAAGTGGAAGCTGTTCTGCATTCCTATGTACAGCAGCAGCAGACTGCAACTTTTTATGCTTATGCGAGAATTGGTGTTTACTATAAACCATGCCGTCACATCGCTTCCAAGGCCCCCGTACATGGCGTGGATGTGAGAACCACGCCAGGCAATCTTGGCATGGTTATAAAAGAACAAACAGTTCTCCATTACATTAGTGGGAAAGCACAGGGAAGTCAGACATTTGGCTAATATTTCCAAATCACTACCAAAATAAGAGTGAGACCATCTGAGTTTCTGTTGTGAGAGAATTTTACTGTTTAAGGTCAAGGTAATCCTGTTTCCTGTTAGTTAGTTAGTTAGTTAGTTAGTTAGTTAGTTAGTTAGTTTGGGGGGTAGGGTTAAGGTGTTAGATGGACACTGGCTGTTTATCATAAACACAGCCTAGCCCAGAGAGGTCCATCTGCTTTGATTTTATTTAGCGGTTCCCCCCAGGGGCCCTGAGCTGGAGTGAGAATAACAATACTTGAGCCCATCTGCTCCCGTAGAACCAGCCCCGGCTAAATTATCACACGCTACGAGCGGCTGGCATATGCTGTGGCATAAAGCTACAAGAGGGCATTGTGTGCCAGCTGTTGTGTTGACAAATACTTATCTGGCACTTCTGAAGTCAGCTTGCTAAGCTGGTTTCAAGTTTGACTAAAAACTAAATGGGGGTAAGGTGTGGAATTTGGATTCCTGTGGGGGAGATGGATATAATACATGCTGATTTATCCTGTGGTATCTTCATGGTAGACATCGTCTGGGGAATTGGGTCACAGGCAATGGAACTTAATCCGAACATACAGGGCAGAAACCTAAAGCCACCCAAGTGGTCAAAACAGACCATCTCCTTAATCTTTGTTATCCTCTTGTAGAATATTAAGCATAACAGGCTGGGATCATATTGTTGTGTTGTTCTATGTGTACAACATACAGTGCAGCAGATGATAGCTGTTTCAGAGGTCAAATAATCCTATCAGTAAAGAATCAGTTGCAGCTTCCAAAATCTTACAGGAGTTATAGGGAATTTAAAAATATATATATGCCTAATTAAAATGAGCAAGTCCAACCCTCACAAAAATATGATGGTACATCGTGAAAAAAGCCATAGGTTTTTGTTCATTATGATGGTATCTCTTGGTTTGTTTTGGTGTTTTGGTGAATGTTCCATGTTGTCTACAATGTACTGCCATGGCAGTGACAAGATGGTAAAAATGACATTGTTGCCTTTACTTGATAGTTAGCAGTAGAGAGAGATAGGAAAGACTGGGTGAGAGAGGGGTGACGTGACACAGGTCCTGGGTCAGATTCGAACCCAGGACATCGTGGTTATGTGGTACAGTATGCATCTTAGACCACTGACCCACCAGGATGCCCCATTAAACATTTTTAAGGGAAAATATGTTAGAAACTTAAAAATGTTTTTTAAAAAACGAGCTTAGGGATATGATTTTGGGATGCCATTTTTGTCATACAACTCCCATTTAAGATGACAGCTTTCCTGCTTTTTATCCCATTTCTTTTTCATGAGGGAGGAGGGATTAGTCTTTGTTTTGTTGTCACTCCTCCAGTGTTTGTACCAGAGCTCTATGATGCAAGAATGCAGACATCAACCAAATGTTTTTATTTTTAGATTCCAATCACTTTGCACTTCCTTATCATAGACCACGCATGCATATTATCATGCAGTGCAAAGAGACTTGCACTGCATGACTGATGTCCTGAAATTCCTGTTTGTATTCTCATGTATTGTCCTTGGCGAATAAAATGATTCTAATTTTGACAAGGAGCCAAGGAGTACTATCCTGCCTAGGCTGAACCTACAGCCATGTGTTGGGCATTCAGCTCCTTTGGCTCAGCAAACAGCAAAATTAACACCATCTGAAATGTTTGAATCTGAAAAATTGACCTCCACCTGCTCTAGCCCCCACTGACACACTGGCCCCACTTAACCTCTTGGATGAACTGTATCTAGCTCAATGGGTAGAGCATGGCCCCAACACTGCTAAGGTTAAAGGTTACACTCCTACTAGGACGTTACACACTAAGATTGTACTGCAAGGAACTTCAGATTCTCCAACTTGTATCACGTTAAAGGATGTCGCTCATCATTGGGCACCGAACACACCAGACCTGCCGAATACAAATACAGGAATTCCCTTGTTCTCCCATTTACTCACAACACTTTGTACCCTTCAAAATGGGTTTTATTTTGTTAACATTTACAGGAACATCACTGACATTAATTTTCATCCGTCACATATGTCTATACTGTACAGATGCAACAAAAGTCCAAGTCCCATCTTCTGTTGGGAGACTCTGGCGTTCTCTCGTGGAGGACTTCCTCCTGTCAGTGACAAGCGTTAAACTTCAGCAGTGCAGAAACAAGTTCACACAGAAAGGCCCCCTGTCAGAATCCCTGGGAACGGGGAAACCATCACAAAGGGAACTGGGGAGTTGTAGTCGTCTGGGACCTCATTTATAAAAAATTAAAAAAAATAAAAAGGCTCGGACTCCAATTTTGTGCTCACAACCAAATCCAAGATAGGGCAAGTTGTGATTTAGGAAAAGAAAATACTTTGGTGTTAATATCAGCGGGTTGTGTTGATTTTCTCCAATTTCCTGTGATATATCAAAACCAAAACCACTTTCCATAATATTTTCTTGCAGGTTTTTCATTGTATTCTTCAAAACTGTTTCACAATGTAATTTAGGAGTTAAAGTTTTTATATAAATATTTTATATATGAGGCTCCAAGGTTACCAGCCATGTACCCTCATTTTCCAACCTTAGTTAACACTACACAGCTCAACGTGCCACTATTGTAACATTCAGTAGTTTCAATGGGACAGCTTAAAGTACAATAAGTTACTTCAATACACAGAGGATAAGGAGCACCCAAAGCTTATAATTTATCCCCGCTTTCATTTTCTTAAAAAGTGTAATACATGTTTGTAAATATATGTTTAGAATATAATAAATAGTATTCGATCACAAATTTGAAGTTATCTGACGCATGGTTGGAAACATGACGTCGCATGTTTATGAAAGGCAGCGAGAGCAAATACTATCAGAATTCTCCTCTCAACCAATAGGTAATCAGATCAGTGAAGGGGCGGAGCAACACCATCTGTGAACGTAACCGTAAACATAAAATATAATTTAGATTTAGTTTATTCTCAACACACTAAGTCAAAGACTTAATTTTTTTTTTTAAAAAGACCATTGCAGTTTTTCACATCAACCTGTTAATTCAAAAAAAACATTTGCCAGGCTTTTCCAGTATTTCGCTTCATCGACCCTGTGAACGAATGGAGAGCTCGCAACAACCAGTTTTACAGCTGTAGCCATTGTAGTAGTCCCCTTTCATGCATTTATCCTGCATCTATTCTGCATCACTACTGCACACCATTCTTGCTTCCAAAGGTATACAGTAGAACCAAATGTATATTCTATAACAAAACTCTAATGTCAATGAGTTACCAGACCACTCCTTGTGACTTACAATGGATGAAAAGGCTGGAGCAAAAGTGCAGCATCAGTTCGGCAAGCATGCAGCACAAAGTGAGACATTTACAATGGCTACATCTGTGCAATTGTCTGTTTGTAAAACATATACTGTAGTATATTTCGCGGTATGATGGGGGAAATATGCAAACCGGTTCAAACTGAGCAGAATACTGTGGTCTTAATGCAATTCTACAGTAGGTTGACATCTATATTGTTGATGGTACACATCTGATACAGTGGAGAATTCTATGCTACTAAGAGATTTTACACAAGCTTTTAGAACAGTACACACAGATTGAATAAGGGTCTGCGCACTGCATTACTTCCTAAATGGTGGCGTTACGGAAAGCTCCCGTCTTTTACACTGATTAAGAAAAGCAGGACTCCCTTTCTGAAGGTAAATGAGGTGGCCTCTGTCCTCCCATTAGCTCATCTTGTTTTTGTTGCACATGTTTGGTCAGCCGAGACGAGACGAGACAAACACTCCCTCCCACCCTTCTTGGCTCCCGTCGATGGGGAGTGAATCTTCATCAGGCCTAACTTCATCATCCGCCACCAACGCTCTGCTATGAGGCACAGGGAAGCTACAGAGGACTACGTGAAGAACACAACACGTCGACTAACGCACAGTGCAAATAGGCTTCAACTCCTCTCCTCAGTCTCTCGACTCTGAGACGTGGGCAGGTTTTGAGGAGAGGTAGGGTGGAGAGGGTTAACCCTGGACTGCACCCCTTGTGGCTGTCAGTCTTTTTTCTGTCAGTCAGTGTTTTTTGGTCTTTCTGGGAACCTCCTGCCCTGGGATTAGGGTAGATAGGGTAGCTGGTAGGTGGAGGTCGGAGTGGAAGGGGCTGGGGGTTTTACTTGTACAGGCTCATGGTAGGGCTCTGGTACATGCACATGTAGGCATCGCACAGCAGGCGTCGCGCCTGGCCCTGAATGCTCTTGGGATCCAGAGTGTGCAGCTCCTCTGGGGTCATCTTCAGGTAGGCCCCCACCTCGGGACACGCAGACACCTGGGGGATGTTGAAGCCATTCTGCCCTCCTGCAGAGAGGCAGAGAGAGACACAAACCCTCATTTGTTTTACGTTCATTAAATGTATTTGCAAATCAATCAATCAATTTTGTTTATTTGTATAGCACCATCAAATACAGGTTTTACCTAGGTCACATTAGAACTAACTACACTTGTATGTACAGCATTTATTTCAGTTACTGGGACTGTCATGTAGTCAGAATATATAGTCACAAAACATCCCCAAGTCTTGCAATATGACCACTACCACCACTAAGCCACTACAACTGTACGTTAGCAGGGACTACAGATGCAAATTAGCTTATAGCTATTTCTGGTGCAATATATTTATTGTGCATTGTCCCTGTCAAATAAACAATAAATAAAAATAAACAGTGACTGATAAACAACGCACTTTGCAACAGAAATAGTGCTGAATGTAGTCTGTATAGAGATTAATATGTATAGTATATTCTCCATTGTATTTCTTGCATTGTCCCTTTTCACTCCATGTGAGCTCCTGTCATCCTTGTACCATGGGTGTCAGTGTGCACTGTGAAACTTGTCAACTCATGTTGTCAATAAGCCCCAGCACCAACGTCACCAAAACAAATCCCTGTACATGTATTGTACTTGGCAATGTAAGTATTTCTGATTTGGATGAAAATTCATTTTAAACCGTAAATTTCATCCCACAACCCGGATGGAAAGAAACATCTAAAAGCCGCTGAACATACCGTCACGGTCGGCCATGCTGTCAAAGAAGAGCCAGGCAGAATCTGCGCTGCCATACTTGACGAAGGCCACGTAGTGACTGGTTTCGATGCAGAGCACAGCGAACAGCTCCATCCTCTGCCGAGGAAAACTGCCCTGCCTCCCCGAACCCTCTTGCAGCTCCTTGGGGACGGACAGTTTGCCATGCCGATGGGCCTTCCTCCTCGGGTGGAGGTGAACCTGAAGCAACACGCAGATTCAAACACACGGTTAGAGATTGTGGCTTATTTATGTTTTAACACTTAAAAAATGTCTAAACACGTTTCAAATTAACAGCACAGCAGAGATAAAAAATAACCATTTAATGAATTCCATGAATTATAATGCCATATTATCATATATTAAGCATTAGACAGAATAATTGAGATATATAAAGGTTATTTCAGCAAATATGTTAAATAATTTTTTGGGGTATTTTTCAAGCCTTTATTGGACAGGACAGTGGGTAGACAGGAGGGTGGGAGAGAGAGGGGAGGACATGCAGCAAAGGGCCCAGGCCAGTAAGGACTATCCTTAATGGTTAGCACTGGTAAATATTTTTAAATAAGGAAGAGTCCATGTCCTCCTAACTACTGTAGAAGCTTTCATACTCTCGTGTAACATTCCTTGAGATTTGGTGCCACCAAGTGGATCATCCTGGCCCATGCTTTGCAATTTGTTTCTTATTTTATTGATGAAATAATGCCCTCTGTCTTTTACCTGTGTATTGCACTTTTCACAGAACTGTTTTATCTTTCCAGCAGTGATATCCCCGTCCTCGTAACACTCGCGGCACTCGTAGAGAGCCAGGCCTCCGCAGATTCGACATTCCCTCGGCGCTGGAGAATAAAAGACGTGTCTTTAGGCCATTCTGGTTGACACTTATATTGCATGAAGTGCTTTGAAGAGTTTGGAGCAGGATGGGAGGTGGAGAAAAAAGGGTTCTCTTTATCTCGGTTGAGTTGCAGTGACAACTCAGTGGAGTTTCATTACAAAATGTGATGAAGCCCTGAATCACCACTAATCTGCCTCCATTACACAGACACACACATCAAACTAACAAATAATGGCTACATCTCACTGTCTTCAAGTAGGTCTGTGATGTCCAACTCAAGCGAGGGGAAGATCTTGTTGAACATTTTGAAGTCCTTGCCAAAGCGGGGCATCTGGATGATAAGGCAGGAGGGAGCCTGGTGGAACGTACAAACCGAGAGAGGGATTTGTTATCATCAACAAGAAGCATGACACATCAGTAAATCTCAGGGCTCAGAGGAAACAACAGCACAGGTAACAGGGCTGCAGTCCCAGAGGACTGTCTCCACAATGTACTTGATATCCACCATATTACAGGCCTCAGCAGGGAAGTCTAGTGAAGTCCTACTCATCTTCGAACATATTAAATTAGAGTAAGATAGGTCCGAATTTTGGTTTCATCTCTCCAATGTTCCAACATGTTTAAATGTCTTCTTGATAGATGCACAAGGACATCTACATTTATCCACATGGCCGGGTCTCTCCATGTGCATCTAATGCAGTTACGAATGCTGAAAATTCACCTCTGCAAACTTGAGGTCACTGTTGATGAAGGACCACTCTAGGAGCTGCTGGCTGGTAGGAACTCCAACCTTGTCCTTCTTGTCCATGAAGATCTGGTAAAAATAACAGTCCTGGACCTTCTGCCCTGCTGACCTAGATGACACCAACAAGTTCTTTGTTCATTTATTTTTTCTTTTTAGCACAAAACCTTACTACACACAAACAAACAAGGTTTTGACCTGAAGAGGTCTTTGTCTAATGATGAAAACCTAGTCAGCATCTGATGAAGACCTATTCAGATCAAAACATGGTTTGTCTAATTAAATTGAATTTTGAATGGAGCAGCAATGGTTTGTACACACCTACTTTTGAATATCTTGAAAGAAGAATTTCCCAGGATTTTAGAAAGGATTGTTAACTGATTGAGGTTTGGAAGATGCACACTTCTACACGGTTTTCAAATTCCATGACTTTTCTATGACTCTGTCGTGACATGTCACTAATTTCCATGACCAATATTTGTTAGTGTCTATGTTCAAATGCAGGCTTCTTTGGTGATAGCTGGTTTGAATGTCCCAGGTCTTGTTTTAGCTCACTACAGCTGCCACTTGACTTAATCCATTTTATTATTCCTTTGAAGGTACTTAGATCAATATCCAAGCATGATGTTAAAGGTCCCATATTATCCAGTTTTCATGATTTTGTTTTCAAATATACTACAGTATGGCTCAAGATAAGTATCATGTTACTTCATGGTGTTTGACAAATAAATGTAGCTTAGTTAAAAGTTTAATTGAATTAGCCAAATCGAATTTGAAGAGTCATCATGGCAGAACAGTCACAATACTGGACCTGGCAAGACCATCTCCTCTAATTCAAAGGAGGTAAAGTGGAATGGAGGCTTTCCAGTGGGTGTGCCAGTTGCAATACTACCGGTTGGAAGAATATGAACAAATTTTACACATTACACATTCCCTAGCCAGTTGTAGATTTCAAACTAGTCATAGTCAAAGCAATTCAGCATATTCTGACTTTTTTGGTCACCAAATCAAATATTATTTTTACTTCTCCAAACTGATCAAAGTCAGCAATCGTGACACATTTGCATTTAGCTAAGTAGAACTGTCATCTAAAACAAGACTTGAAACAGTTGCAAACAGTTATACTCATAATACACACGATAACGAGGCCCTGTAAAGGTGCAAATATACACCAAATTTATACCAAACGTAGATCATTTACATTGTGGCCTTAAGGCACAAATCATGAACAAAAAGGTTTTTCACATGTTCAAACGACAACTGTCCCACTAACCTTAGCTTGAGCAAGGGATCCACTCTCAGTATGTGATGAAAAAGGATATTGAGGAACTCCTCAGGATCTGGAGTAGAAGAAGTAAACAGGTGAGATTTTAAACACTAGTTAGTAACACTCCCGGCCATCGGACTTGCAAATGCTGCCACTGTGCCATGTAAAGTCTTCATGTGTCTACAGTTGGTTGCAATTATGTGGTGTACTAATGCTGAAACTCAATGCTAAACTGAGATTTATAGTTTTATTAATTCACTTTGTTAATGAACAGATGGCGCAGTGACTCAGTGGTTAGCACTGTCACCTCACAGCAAGATGGTGATTCTGTGTATAGTTTAGTTTATTGGGTTTCCTCCGGGTGCTCCGGAGTCAAATTCACACAGAGTTGTAAGAATAGTACAACTGGTAAACAGAAATCTGTCTGATTCTCCTACCTTTCTCTTCAGAGGTGAACCCAGAAGCAGCCTCTACATTCTCCAGGATCCTCCTCAGCTTCATCACTTTAGTGGCACACACATACCCATGTCTGGAAGACAAATAGGGAGGCAAATCAGACTGCTAGTTTGACCACACTGCTCCGTGCTAGTGCAAATTCCAACAGACATTACATTTAGGATTTGCTATAAGTGAACAATGCAACCAATTCTAGAATGAAAACCACAAGGCTCTGTTGAATCTTGTTTCATTCAGTTGTTTTTTAAAACGGCAGGAGAAACGTTAGCATCCTAGCCTAGAATAGAAGTCTTTAGCTCCCTGTATAGATGTCAAAACTCACATGCTGTGAAAAAAGGTTGATGAGAACATTAAACCACATTTGCAAAACACTACAATTTGTGAGTCTATACTCAGTGCCTTGCTCAAGAGCAGCTGGAGACTCACATTCGCAGGGGGTTGACTATCTCTGTGCGTAACAGCTCTTGGGTCTCTCTGTAATACTCCACGTCGGTCTTCAAGCGCGGCCGCAGCAGAACGGTGTCCAGGACGGAGCTGAAGGAGAAAAGACTGAGGAGGGGGGCAGAGGACACAAGGGCTCAAATTACTTTATTTGATTAATTTACACATTTGTTAGGTGAGATTTGGTGATGAATTTGTCCATTCAGATATCCCTCCCATATACCCATACACAGCCCCCAACATATGCATTTCTTCTGACAGATGAGAGCTGTGGTTTGACCAATATAACGTGTCGATGTTGGACAGCATTTACATTTGTTTTTTGCTGATATCTGATTTCTAATGAAAAGCCAACTCCATATGATAGACACGACGCAGTTTGTTTGATTGCATACCTATTTATTGTATAATTCATCAATAATACAATGATTGTCTATGGGACGCCCTTAACCTGAATAGATTATAAAAAATAGATTTTGCTCTGCGGATTCCACATGTATGAATATATATTACTATTGTCATTACTATTGCCCCACAGTCTAAAAGCTGTTTCAGAGGCTTTTCCACCCTGCTAAGAATAAAACATTGGGGGAAACCATTGACTGTATATATAATGGACGTAACTACACCCATTGATTTCTGGAAACTATTTTGAAGCCAGGAGAATAGCGATTTGGCCGTCGCCATTTTGTTCCGTTTGCAAACGGAAATGGCCAGCTATTGGCTATTCGGACGAGCTGGGCGGGAGAAAGGGGCGATCTGACCAATCAACGCCCCCAAAGCATAACGCTCCTTTATCGTCAAATGTAAAATAAATGAGGCCATAATTTACAAAATGAACATCATTCTGTATTGAAGAAGACTTCAAACTAGCGATTGAGACCATAAACTCATTTGGAAAACGTTTACTGAGGTTATAAATCAAGTGTGAAGTAGAGACATTTTCCCATCCACTTGCATTGAAACGATTTCTTTTTGCGAACAGGGACAGCGCCCCTGATGGATTTTAGATA
>CABFOP010080872.1:0-11655 GCA_900683385.1 Anoplogaster cornuta
CGACTTGCATTCCCAACAACCAGGAAGCCAGACTCCAGTAGTAGACACTGGACCATGGTGGGATGGGGACCGTTATCGCTAAAAAACACTAACCAAGCTACAACGGACAAGCAGAGTTCTGGACACATTTCCCACACCTGTCTTCACGTCGGCGGGGTTCGGTGCTGTGATTCGCCATTCTTTGCTCGCTGCTACAGAGGAAAGCATTCAGGAAATCCATCTCCCAGAAGTAACGACCGGACTACGCCGCAATGTGGACCTTTATTGCTGAAACACCGTAACCGAGCTATATTGGGCAAGCGGACTTCTGGACACCACATTTACCACACCAGTCCACATTTCGGCAACGTACGGCGCCATCCTTCGCTCGCTGCTAATGAGGTAAACAAAAAACGAAACCAAAACACTCATAATCGCTCATACTACCTTTAACAGCAAAATTATATATTTCAACATACCCACAATCAAATATTCATCTATTATGACCCATCCCTTCTAAAAACCAACATTTCCTGATCTCAAAGACATGCAGTTCTCCTGATTCCCAGTGTTTTGAGGCCTTTAGGTTTTTAAACAGCTATATAAAAAAACAATAGTCTATTCACTGCACTTTAACAAGTGCACTAGAAAACTGCAAGGTCTAGACTGATTTACAAAAATAGCTTGGAAAAAAATAACAGGCTTTGCAAATGTACTGGGTATGGCCTAATACGAGGCAAATGCTACTGATAAAAATATTCCTGAAAAATGTTACTTGAAAGACGCTTGACAGAGAAATAAATCCTTCTCAGTAACCTTAGACACTTTGAGCCCCAACCAGGCTGAGTCTTGCCTATTCAACGTTTTTCTTTGCCACACCCTTTGTTTGTGCTGCACTCACAATAGTTATTTTAAACAATTTATCGTCATCTTCTATATTACAAGACTACCTAGATGGATCAAACAGCAGCCCTGCTTTCATTCATTTTTTGTATATCCATCAGCTATGGCTTGTATTGCTCAATCAACGCGTATTTCAGCTCAAACCAATACAATTTTACAGCTTATCCTGAAGAGAACCAAGACTATAAAAATGCAGGGTTTAACGGGTGCAAAGCCATAATGCCTCCTCATGCACAGGGCGTAATTGGTTTGGCTCCCTTCTGTTCTGACAAGCCTTATGGTTAAAATATTCAGCCTGGATCCAAATGCATTAGCTGCAAAAACTGCTGCACAAACTGCACATTTACAACAAATATCAGAAATGTCAATGTCACACAAAGTTGTTGATCAACACAAACACGTCCCAGGGTGATCCTGGGTGAACTCTCGGGTTAGGTGAACTCCAGTGTACTTAATAACCTGACATAGCCCTGTACTTTGTCCTTTCCTGGCATAACACCATGTAGACATACAGTGCAATGGGTTTGTTGTGGGGGGGTTTAAATCACTGGCAACTTTATTAATTTCCAAGTAACAACAGAACTCCTGAGAAAATGTTGATGGGTACAGTTTAGTTGTGACAGACTTGATCCTATGTAGGCCTCCACTCCCACCCCACCACCGAACACGGCAGAAAATCGGGCTTATTACTGCAAGTCTCTGCTACACCTTCATTATCCATCAAGAGACGCGTTCACCACATTGGCTTCATCATGCATGTATATTTTAAAGAACGAGTGGCTAACATTAGCAAGTAATGTTGATGTTATGAGCACTGCCATTACGCTGAGAAGCAATTATGCCCCTGTCTCTAAAAGTTTATTGTCAGCCATAACGTGAATATTGATTGAGGTCTACCAAACTCGACAGCTAGCTCGGCTACTCATCACACCCAATTGCTTTTTTTGTTGGTTGTCCAACGTTACCATATTAACGTTACATTAGACATTTCTGCAGTAACTTTGAGAGCAAGACTTTTCCTCAACAACACATTTAACCCGCTAACAAGCAAACACATCACCAAACGCTACACATAACACAGCTAGCTATGTTAGCTACCACTAACCTAGCATCGAGCAAGCATTCCGGAAAAATGGCTGAAGTTTCAGACCGAGTTATATTCCCCCGCCTAGCTGCTTAACTGACGGTTTAAACCACATTTCTCTCATTTTACACACGCTTGCAAACGTGTTTTTAGTGAGTTGTTACGTCGTAATACATATGTCGGTTGTCATATGAGGATTATGCTAGCTAACCGTTAAAGGGTAATTGCAACCATTCCATGTTAGCCAGGTAGCTTGAGTACTGCTAAGTCGCGGCTAACGCTAGCTAGCAAGCGACTGGTTGCTAACGTCAGCTAGCCTGCTAGCACACGGTATCGGGCAACCATCCACCCGTAACCTACAACAAGTGCAAAGACGCGCGGACATAATAATAAACACTTTGTGCTGATCCGTCCGAGACAATGTTGAAGTCTATACCGAACTCACCGGCTTGCAGGTCAGACGTGGTCCATTCCCCCGGTAGTCCGCTGCTAACGCTCCAGCCAGGCCTCCCCCCTCTCCAGTCCAGATGTGTCACACAGTTGCTGCTGCAAAATTTTTTTTTTTTCATCAACAGGAAGTGTTCTTTCGGTTCTTTGCGTTCATTCTGTGTGTATTTGGCAGCAGCAGCAGCAGCTCCTCCCCACAGCTCCTGTCAGTGTTTCTACTTAGACACTATGTTCTTGTAATACATATGACGCGACGGGGGATTAATGTACCTCGTCAATATCGATACCTCAAACTCTCCCGATTGATCAGCAAATGACGCGGCTACAAGTCATTTTCTTATCGTCTGACTACACGTATAGATATTGCAGCTGACTGAGTTCGCTCCATACACTTTTTGCATTATAATATCATACAGCCCCACCCAACTACTCCACCGGGTTATACTTGTTACCTAAAACGTTGTAACACTGTGACTGTAAAACATCTCCGTGCGTTTTGCTGACAGACTGGCAATGTGCTGTAGGCTCATCTCGTTAAATTTATTAAATATTTTAGCAAGAGACAGTTTAGCCTCGACGGTATCACGGGAAGTCTGTTTATATGCCAAAATCGTTTAAACTAAATTGCTTCATCACACAAAATGCTGAGTTGGGTCACCATAACATCCTAACATCCCGTTGGGCATTGAGGCATCTATTGGAGTCACATTTAACAATGGTCAAATGTCTTATGGAAGAAAATCAAGTCTAATGATTGACGATAACATTTGGTCAGTCTTTCCATTTGCTGTGTTTTAAGAAAAAAAAGATGTTGGAACATTGATAGTTGCATAATCCATCTATTTGATTATGGCGAAATGCATTACTGCACTTCTCTATAGATACCACAAAGGGGCGCCAGAGACTAAATTGATGATAGAACATAAACTCAGAAGCCCAATCTTCCCTTCCATTATTTAATAACCAGTTTCAAATGGCTGGGGTGGGTTACACTGATAAGACACATATTCCATTCAGCCATTTAGATGGCAAGGCAGTGTAACTTATATCTTCTTTATTCTTACCTGACTTTGCTTTGGCACAAGTCAACATCAGAGGTTCAGAACTTCAAACTAGCCTATAGATCATAGATCATGTGAAATGGTGAACATACATATTGCATTCTTTACCATGATGAGCTGCCAGATTGAGTTGGTTTTAGTAATATGATTTAAAAGCTTTGTCCAATGCAGTTAAGGATTGATAAATGGGGCCTTTGAAAATGTTGGATATATTGCTAGATTTCATTATGAACACTATAGAAAAGATTTCCTCAGGACAATGGAAAAATACCTCAGATTATCTGCGCAGCTCTTCCATTAATCCAATAAAATTACAAAAACAAAATAATGGAAAGAAAGTGCAACATTCATGCAGGAGCTCAAGATAACAGAACTTAAAATTAGCTCATTTTGGCTGTGGACCAGTAAAGAGTTGGGTTTACTGTATTAATATGTTTTATGTATAGAGCTTTGAATTATTACTGAAAAGTACATAACTCCATGTGAGAATGCTTTACACTTGCACAAATATGACTTACAAATGTAGACTTCATAATCTGTACCTTTCAAACCACTGTATGGACTTATTTATCACCTTTACAGCTGTAAACGGTGGATTGCATTTAGTAGTTAATAGAATGTATATTACTGCGACCCTAACCAGACGCTGAGGTCCATAGTCATATTTCAGTTTATTTTATTATTACTATATTTTATGACATCTGATTGCAAATATGTGCTGTGTTTTATTATTTATTATTTTTTGGACAATTTCTAAGTATTTTTAGGTGCATGTTTTTCTGTTGGAAGAAGGAGATGGATAGACTCTTGCCTGCTGGCCCAGTGTCTGGGGCACTTTGTCTACTTATAGTAGAGAGGAATGAATGTGTGCTGTATGTGTGTTTCTTTTTTATTGCGTGTGAGTGACAGCTTGGCAGCTCAGGTGAATTTCTGACCTAATCTGGGTGCAGGTGGGTGATCAACATACAGAGAAGAATCGCTTTGTCATCGCACGTGCTTCTTGTTATACAAGTCACTCCTCTATTCTCAACAGTAATTTGCTTCTTCTTTTTTTTGAGGAGATTGATGCACAACTGAAGGTGCAGCCAAGGTATGGTGATTAGAGATGGTTTTGTTGACCTGCAGGAATGATCATGGTATTGATAACATTTCAAACAGACTCATAATCAAAGGGTTTCCTGTTGAAGTTGTAATCTTTCCTGAAATGGGGCTTTGTTAGCTCAGTGTCATTTGCTTGACCAGGAATTATTTGGCGGTAAGCTAATGGGGCTGGTTTTGAGTGGTGCAGCGCCAGGGATCATATAGGGGCTCCAGGTGGTGTGGCCCGGGGCTCTGATGTGCTGCTCCTTTTTAATCCCAGATGACATAGCAAAATCCCCAAACCCCCTGGCCCTGTATAAGACTGTATAAGACCAGATCATTTGTTTAAGGACCAGATATCATGTATCAGACTGAAGGAATAAGGAGCTCCACTGTTTGGTGCTAAGCCCCAAGGCCATTGATTCTATGAATATCAATAAGTATTAATAGTTCTTGGCTTTCATTGGCTTTCACTGGCTTCATTGGAGGACATGTGGAAAGGTGTTGGTAATATGCTCTAATAAATAAAACAATACATTTTTCTCTGAATCACTGATTTTATTTCTTGGGTTAAAAAACAATCTTCACTGATTTTGGTCCATCAGTTTAAATTCTAATAAAGCAAATGTTTTCCTTGATATGGAAGCTGATTGTATGGTAATAGGTAATATGTAACAGTTTTAGTGTATTCATCTTAAAATTTTAACTATGGTAAATTGTGTCACAGTCTTCAATAGTCACTGTAAGCATTACTAAACTAGTGCTAAATACCTGTTTGGTAATATTGAATAAGGAGCCCAGTTTTTAACTTCAACATGAATAACACATTGTTTTCTATGTGCGCCAGGAGTCCCAAAATACCTTGGCTGTCAGAGCATTGGGAGAACAATGGTCTCCCAGTGCTCCTGTCCAGAAATAGTCTATAGCTCACTGATGGAGAACATATTTCCCAATAGCAGGTGTTTGAGTCAGTCAGTGCCTGATCCTCACCATGACTGTAAATGAAAGGGCCAGCCTGTCCAGGTGCGGGAGCACCTCTCTGGCCCTCTCAGGTTTCTCCTTGAAGGAGGGGCTTTTTGTGGAAGAATGAACAAGAGAAATACTGGAATTAAAATACTTACACCAATGTACCAAGTGCATACATCATCCTCTTTTTGCATATGTACTATTCTAGGATGATTAACAGCCTTTTGACAATATCAAATATTTATCTGACAGAATGACATTTAGTTCAGTGTGACATATCTTAATTTCATTTTTAAATCTGATTGGCTCCAACCAAAGCTCGCCGAGACAAAATCACAAATTCAAACTAAGGGACTTGTACAATAAGCACATGCATTGCAAGGATAATTAGCTCTCGGATGTGTCATATATTTGCCTGAGAAATTAAACCAATTTGTGGAAATGGTGGCCTGGGGTTGAGGGAATACAGAGTGGCTTGTAAAGATGAGTGATATCTGGCACAGCATGAAGAGAATGAGAGGTGTGCTGCCCGGTGCTTAGCTCAAATGAAAGCTCTGATTAGTGGAGCAAAGATCAAAATGACAGAGCGGTGGAGGCTTCAGCTGGGCCTTTGTTATTGATAAGTCTGTCATCTCTGCTGATATTGGAGCAGTAATGGCAGCTGATGATTAGGCCACTCCTGAGCTATTAACTACATTTCTTATCCTTTTACTGGGGCCCAGGAGAGCCTGCTTGAGAGACAAAGGCATCCTTTATGAAGCCGAGTTCTTAAACGGCATCCACCTGACCTAAAAGGCACAACTGTTATGTCTTTCTGCCAGGCCAAAGAAGTCAGGGACGAGATACATGTCAGAGGTCGCAATGTGCTGCTGTTTGAAATGAAGGGGTTCTGAGTGAGTAGGCTGTTGAAAGAGGGCTGCAGCAAAATTACAGAAAATTGGCTGTTTTGTCAACATTTCATCAGCAGATTTACAGAAAGCTGACCCCGACCCTTTCTCTCCCCCTCTTTCACAGGGCTAAGGAGATTGAGTGGGTCAGAATTGACTGACAAACAAATCTCTTCTTTATTTCTTTCTCGCTTTCTCTTTCCCTCTCAAGAAGTGATATTCAATATGATCTCTTTTTAATGATCCTAAGTGGCTGAAATTACATATCCACAATGCATATTGTTGAGATAGTTTCAATGAGATTCCAGGGCTTTTTACGAAGGGTATAAAGATTAATTATAATTAAAATGATTACATTATCCAATGCATAAACACTAATAGGGCAATCATTTTGCATCATTGTGCAAAAGTGTGGGTGGATGTAATATGTCTACATTCATACATTCATTTTAATATTCAAGCTGTATCAGATGTGACCAGGGAAGCATTAAAAGCGTGGCATACAGAATTAGGCTTGCAAGTGTAGACTAGATTGTATACAAGCATGTTTTGGCATAGCATTTCCTTCTTCAGCTTTGTGTCTTGTCTCTGACCTCAGCTCGGTTCTCTCTCTGCCTTTGGTATTCCCTAACAAAGGCCAACAAGAATCCTAGGCTTGTTGATTTAGCCCCCAGTGGCCGGAGGCAAAGCATCTTTCATTAAAGTCTAAAACCTCAGGAATGAGATACTGGCCTCACGATAAGATCTGGTAATGCAGTAACATGGAATTATGGAAGAAGAAAATTGCCATTTTGTAAATAAGCACCTGTGATCTCCCATGAAAGCCCCCTGTTCCCGGGCTGGGTCAGTCCCAGGAGGGGGAGAGGGTCCTGGAACCCAATCCATCCTACAGAGGAGAGATTTGCAGGCTGACGGCCTGGGGCAGTATTGGTGCTGTTGAAGGTCAGCACAGGGAGTACCAGACACTATGGCCTGCCAGAGAAAATCATCTCCTACCCACAGGAGAAATGCCCCCTGTTGATGGTACTATTTGTGGTCAGAAAATGCTTTACAGTCAATACAAAGCATTTATGAGACACTCCTGAGGTACTGTCACAGTACTTTATCAGTTTACCAGTAAGTGTGGACAAATCAGTGAACTGTTGGGAGACTATGGGAGTTCTTGTTTCCTCCATTGCTCTTTGAAAGCTATGTCAATCTTGTCGCTTTTAGAAAGGTGTTTCTTTTTCCTAACGTCAATGGAGAGAGCATGTCAGAAGCAATAGAGTTACGTGGCATTGTGACATTTTGAAGGAGTTAGATACCCTTTTCCTTGTACACTGAGGTCAAATTCAGAATCCTACCAAGAGCCTGCAAAAATTGCAGGTGTTCCCCTTGCAGCAAAGGCCCTGAAGAAGAAAAAGGCCCCCACTTCCATCCCTCAGTTCTCCTTCATCCTGCACAAATGGCACAAGCAGAGCTGTTCACATGGCAGTCACAATGATGAAGTTTCCAATATCTGTGGCTTGCAATCTTGGCAATGTAAAGCTTGTTGGTCATTCACACCTCAAGACTATCTCCTGGAAGCCAAGTCAAGGATTTTTTCAATTCCTCCAAATTGTGTGCCGCTTATTTAATGAATTATTTCTGTTCATAGGTGCTGTAGGGATTTGTTCACCAGAATAGTTTCTCTGAGTTACTACATATTTTCCTAGGCTTTCCATATACGTAATCACTACTGTTAGTTGAATGGCCAATCGTCTTAATAAAAGAAGTTCAAATGGCTGGCAATGACTGCTCAGTTTAAAACGAATCAACTGGAGAGGAGAGGCTGGAAGGAAGGAAGGAAGAGAAAAGTCTTATTGTGCTAGAAGTGATGTGTTTTTGTCTCCTCTGGATAGTTTCTTCATCACCTCTTTAAATTTTAAAGCATTTGGCACACAGCCTGTGGCAGGTTCTCTTGAGGAAGCAGCAAAGCAATGAGGGTCAATGGTGCCATAAATCGTAGACTGTCCACTTTGGAATCCAACATGGACACTTGAGATATGCATATTTAATGCAATGTTCATGCTGGTGTGACTTGAATGTCAACATCCCAGCGTTAGAAAACTGTTGCTAGATGCTAACAGGTGAGAATAAAGCTGTTTATCCATTGGACATTTCTATTGCGGAGGAATCCCCTGTGTTGTCCTATGATGCAAAATGGCTAACATGCTCAAAACTGCCCATACGTCTTGCTTTTGGGCTCCGAAGGGCCTGAGGGAGAAAAGGGTTGGCAGCCATGTTTTCGCACCTCATTCCAGAGCGATGCAATAAGTGACATAACTCTGGCCTTAACCTAAGAATGAGACTAACACTCACATACAAGCTTTCTCCCTTCAACCTCTGTCCTCCCACTCCTAGATCAGGCCTCCAGATTACAATGTACAGATGTACTGTATGCCCTCGTGGGTTAAGCTTAATTTAATACAGATTATCAGACCTTTTAAGCAAAATATTTTGGGGCCAAAACACAGCAGGTGTTTAGCTTGATATAATCAAGAAAAAGCCTACTGTGCATGTCCAAACTGACTGTCTTCAGACAGCTTTGATTTTCTTTCCCAAAAAGAAGCATGTTTATGCACCATAAACGCACCGCCTAATTGTGTAGAAGACTATATGCTTGATATATTGTAAATAATAAGTTGTTGAAAAAAATTACCATCCAGATCGTTCTCTTTATCACAGCCAAAGACAAATTGTGGTTAAAAGAAGAAAAGAAAGAAGAAAAAAAAACTTATATTATTATTATTATATATATAGCATATATATAATATATATATAAATAGTTTCTGGCAACACAGAGGGGTATAAGTTCAAGACAATATTTGGAAGTTAGGAGACTGACAGTAATTCAATTAGACAGGAATCCTCACCCGAGCTGTGGGTCAAAGTTATCCATGTTAATCAGTGGAGACCGGAGACATATAAGCTGCTGGTTTCCTGCTGGGTCTAGTCTGTCTGACTTTGCAGTGTTACCATGCACTGCGTTTAAAACGTCTGTCAATAAAACATCACCATTAAACATTAATTCATAAATGATTAGTTAAACCATTAACATAACATCTAATTTTGAATGAGTGGCTTTAAGCTCCATATCATCAGTTACTGCAGTAAAACATTTGAAAATGACATTTATATATATATATACTGTATATATATATACATATATGATTCTTTGGTGACTAATTTTTATATTGTTTGAAAATCATTTTTGATATAATAGTGTTAGTATTCTTAATTAAAATGTAATGTCATTTAAATTACAATATAGGAAATATTTTAGAGGACATGGAAGACAAATAAAGGACACATGCACATGTGAAAGAGATGGTTTATTTGAAATTGAGATTTTATTAATAAGTTCTTCATTCGTTATTAAGTTATCTTTTTTAGTTAATTGAAGTACAGAATGGCCTATCTAGTAGGCTAATTGGTTAAACCCTACATAGCTACTAAGACAATTACTAGAAAAACACCCCCTAGAGTCTGCGAGAGCAGGGGCGGAAGATGAGTCACCTATGGGTGACACAGCTATTGACTCTGGAACGGATTTGACTACGAGTAGGGAAAACATGTCCCTACATAGTGGAAGCCTCTAGTTCAGAGGTAGTTGGGAAGAAGCTTCATGTTTGCTTGTGTGGCTGTCAGAAGGTAACAACCTCAAAGGGCCTTAGAATTCACCAAGGGAGGAAGAGGTGCTTGGCAGAGGGAACACAGGGAGCCCACATTGATCATTATTTCTTAAGAAGTATGTCAAGTCAGTCGGGTGAAGTCCAGTGACAGAAAGTAAACCACAGTTCGCAGGAGCATCAGCACCCTGATGTAGAAGCAGGTTCTAGCACCGAGGAAGGCAGAGAGGCTAGCCAGCCAAAGAGTGAGAATATTAGTGCTCAGAAACCTAGAGTTAAGAGGCCAGGGGTGGCAGAAAGCAGAAAGTGGGAAGATATCAATAGTGACTTGGTTAGGGTTTTAGACAAGCTTAAATGAACTGCTGAGAATAAGTTGGAAAAACGGGGAGTTATTATTTATGATTATGGAGCAGAAAGGTTTGGCGTCTCTGAGAAAAGGAAGAAGCTAGAGGTCAAGGTAGTTAAATCCAGGCGCCAACAAGAGATAGACAGACTTATTCAGGAGAGAAGGAAGCTTAGGAGGCAGTGGAAGAAGGCTACAGAGGTTGAGAAGGAAGGTATTAATAGTTTGCAGTCAGATGTGAAGGAGCAATTGGCAGCGTTAAGCAGAGCAGAGAACATTAGGAAAAACAGGAAAAAGAAAGAGCAAGCTAGAATAGCATTCTACAAGGATCCATTTAAATTTGTGAAGTCATTATTTAGTAAGGAGAAGAATGGTAGCCTTGGGGCATCAAAACAGGAGCTTGAGGGATATTTGGAGTAAGTGCACAGAGATAGGGAAAGGTTTAGTGAGATAGCACTCCCCCCCTGATATTCCACCTATTGGTGAGATAGACAGTCAGTGTGATGTTAGTCCACCAAGGTGGAAAGAGGTACAAGAGATAGTAAGGTGTGCAAGGGCCTTTCCAGCCCCAGGACCTAATGGAGTCCCCTAATGGCTGTGCCAGATGTGTTGAGGTTTCTATAGAAGCTGATGAAGGTAGTCTGGAAGAAGCAGGTTATTCCTAAGGTGTGGCGCAGAGCAGGGGGAATTTTCATTCCCAAAGAAAGGGACTATAGATATACAGTAAGTCAGTTTAGGCGTATTAGCCTACTTAATGTTGAGCCTACTTAAGGTTTCTTTAGTGTTGTGGCATAGAGACTGTTTAGTTACTTAGAAAGGAATAGGCTAATTGACACTTTGGTGCAAAAGGCTGGAATCCCAGGCTTCTCCGGGTGCTTAGAGCACACCAGCATGATTTGGCACCAAATCCAGTCAGCTAGAAGTGAGAAAAAGAGCCCTGCATGTAGTATTTTTGGATCTGGCAAATGCTTTCGGGTCAGTACCACATAGTCTGTTGTGGGAGGCGTTTGATTTCTTTAGCATGCCAGGTAGTATAAAGAGCTTAGTTAAAGCTTACTTCTTAGACATTCAAGAAGTAAGTTTTACCACAGCAGAGTACACTACAGCTTGACAGAAGCTGGAGATAGGCATTATGGCAGGGTGTACAATTTCCCCATTAGCTTTTACCATGGCAATGGAGGTCATTATTAGAGCTTCAAAATGGGCAGTGGGGGGAGGGGCTGCAGGGAGGGGTGGGGCTCCCACCACTTAGGGC
>CABFOP010080875.1:6401-19903 GCA_900683385.1 Anoplogaster cornuta
ACAGAGAGAGAGATAGAGAGAGAGAAACAGACAGAGAGAGAGAGAGAGAAACAGACAGAGAGAGAGAGAGAGAGAGAGAAACAGAGAGAGAGAGAGAGAGAGAGAGAGAGAGAGAGAGAGAGAGAGAGAGAGAGAGAGAATGAAAGAGAGGGGCCATGCAGAGAAAGAGCAGAAGCGGAAAGGGGGCTATAAGAGAAAATAAAGAGGAGAAAAAGAATAAGAAAACTAAGAGGGGAAAAGCTTTTCTGGCATAGCCAGCTGCACTAGTGAGAACATTCTGTCACTTACTCTGATGCCAAACTCTGTGTGATGCATCTATGTTCACACACAAGACTCCACTATGCCCTATCCTTGGCACTACATTTTGTATTTTGCATTATAGATCGTGCTCTCACATAATGTATAGACTATTATTTTGCAGAGTATAGTATAGTACAGAACACGTGTTCATTATTAACTATAATTACCTCATTAAAAATGTATCTATTTTATCAAAATGTATCCCTAAATGCTTAGAATAGTAAAGAATAAAGAAATAAAGAAAGAATAAATAATAAAGAATTTAAACAGAATTTAAACCAATGAAACTAATTAGTGTTCTTTATGTGCATAATGATACTGCATGATAAGAATGTGTTATGTTGTAATCTAATGTTTTCACATTAACAATTTGTCCTGTCTTGTCCTGTTGTGTTGTTGTGTGTTGTTATGGGAATATAGAAAATGCTGTTATTACTTAAATTAATAATACACCCTAAAACCAAATGATTTTGGACATTTAAGTCATTTGTTTACATGAGCACTTTGGGGAGTTATTGTTTTTGTTTCATCGTACTGTAAATTCCCTTTAAAGAAAGACTGATGATTTCATACCTGACTGTTGGAGAGAGCCTGCTGATGGTATGGGGAGAACCTGTTCTTGGCAGGGTCTTCTGATGTGGGACTGAGAGGCTTGGGATCTGACATGGAGCGCTGCACACTCTTTATGGGTCTTGGGAGGGTCTGGTGGCGCTGGGGGGATTCAGCTGTAAAGGCCTTCTGCTGGGGTGTGACATGTGCCTTGTTGAGCTTCTCCTGGGAGGCAAATGTTGTCTCCAGCATGCGGTGAGGAGACAGTGGGGATACTGGGGAGTATAGCACCTGGGGAGATTTGGGGGGCTGGCGAGATGGAGACTCATTTTGTTGCTGCTGCTGATAACCAATTTCCAGGGGATCTGGTTTCCTCCTCTCAAACTTAGCAACTCCTTGGAGTCGTGGAGAGGCTGGATCAGATAGGTTAGCACCCACCATATGCAGACTGGTGGAGTATGGACTGATGGTTGTAGGCACACTAAGCTGAGGGGCAACTACACCCTGAGATTGAGCCTCTGGTTCTGTCTGGCAAGCGAGACTCTCTCCTTTCTGGGTCCTCTCAGGGGCTGCTATGTAATGTAATAGGTCAACCTTTGAGGTCTCTGCCATGGTTATGTGGATTGCAGGTGAAACTCTGCCTAGCTGGTCAGGCTCTGTCTGACATGAGGAATCATTGGTAGTTTGAATAGCAATACTTGAGGAAGACACCTTGGATGACACTTTATTGTCACTGGGGTCAGAGTGCTTGGATATGCGTGACCGTCTTCGCCTTACTGGCTGCTGATCCCATTCAGCCTGGTCCTCCTCATCAGTCTGCACACTGCAGTCTGCAATCCGCCTCGTCCTCCTGCGCCTGTTCATGAATCTGTCCTCTCCATCTTCATCATCTGTTTGCACACAGCTGTCTGCAATCCTCTTCACTGAGTCTTCCTCTGAGCCACCCCTCAGCCGAGGCATGGAATTCTGCTTTTTCATGATCTTGGAATCAGCCTGGTCGTCACTGTTTCTCAAAGACCTTTCAGAGGCAGAACTATGAATAGGCCTAGAGGCCACCAATGCTTGAACCACCTGTCCATCCTGCCAGAACTGAACACTCTGTCCATCTTGTTGAATCACTCTACCACTCTGGTCACAAATAATGAACCCTTGAGGAGGCCCTCCTCCAACAACTACCCCTTGTATAGCACCCTGAGCTGATGTTGCTGCAGCTGCTGCTGCTGATGTAGCAGCTGCCTCTGCTGCTGCTGCTGCTGCCTCCACTACTGCCGTCTTCTGCCTCTTTTGCTCCTCCAACTGCTGCTGGAGCTGCTGCTGCAGAGACTGAATCTGGTCGAGCTGCATCCTCTGCTGGGCCAGTTGTTCTCTTTGCATAATGAGCTGGTTCTCCCGCTCTGCTTGCTGTTGCTGTAGGACTTGCTGTTTGATTGTCTGCAGCTCTTGGATCTCATGCTGCACAAGCATTTGTTCTTTCTCTCTGTGCCGCTGGAGCTCCATACGGTCTCTTTCAAGCTCCTCGTGTAAGCGCAGCTGCCGCAATTTCTCCAGTTCCACTCGCTCTCGCTCTAGCTGCAGCATCTGCTCTTGTTGCTGACTCAATCTCTCCTCCTCCTTTTCTTTCTGTGCATCCATGGGAGGAGAAGGTTTGGAGCTGGGTGCTGCTATAGTAGTAATATTTTGCGCGGTTTGGGGCTGGGCCTGTGGCTGCACTAATGCCTGTGGCTGTGAGTGAGTAATCGGTTGAATTTGTGGTTGGGTTTGAGTCAGGGATAAAGGTTGAGTTTGGGTAGGTAACTGTTGTGTTTGTAATTGTGGTTGCATTTGTGCCTGAACTTGCTGTACAGGTTGAAGTTGACCTTGAGCTTGAGAGAGTGATGTAACATTCTGTATAGGGATTTGAGTTTGGTTTATCTGTTGGTCTGCAGGCTGAACTTGCATTGCAGTACTTTGCATACCAAGTGCTGGTACATTTTGGGCTCCCAAATGAGCTACAGGTTGGGTTGGTGGTAAGGTTGCAGTTGTATGTGCAACAGTTGATAAAGGCTTCCCAAGATAGACTGGAGTTTCCTGGTGGGGGGTGCTTGTAGCAGGCACACTTCCTGGGGCTGAAGTAGGATACTGGTTTGAAGGATAAGGGTACGGTCCCTGTGTGGATAGAGGCATCCTAGGAGTCCCTTGAGGCAACCTGGTAAGGCTTGCCAATGGTACAGCAGTTACACCTGTAGGGTAAGGTCTATATATTGCTCTTGGCATGGGACGTATGACAGAGGCAGGCTGGGTGGTAATTGGCAAGGTAGAGGCTATGGGAGCGTTTATGGTGGAGTATATCATGCCATCAGCTCCTCTCATAGAAGCAGGGTACATGGCTCGTATACTTGCTTGTCTAGCATTTATTAGGTTGGTTAGAGTTTGGCCATTTGCGGTTGCTCTTCCATCAGGGCCATATATTAAGTTGGCTCTTATTGATGCTAAGCTTTGCTGTAGATTAAGCCTACCCAAAGGTCCACCCCTCCCAGCCCCATACGGCATGAGTTCAGGATTACTTCCATAGCGGCTCCCAAACTGGTCCATTGAGTTAAGAGCTGCACACATCCGGCTGATCTCCCTGGCGGTGGTTGCACTGTACTGTGCCAGATTGGAATCCTGTACTACTGTCAGGTCATGTGGATTGTAGCCATAGTCAGAATTTATATTTGACATGGAGCCATAACGGCGCAGGGGTAATGGAGGGCCTGCAACATCTCCTTGGTGACGCAAGTCGGTGTAAGATCCATACTGCGCTCCCATGCCAAGGTATCCACCCTCATAAGCCTGATTAGTGCTACTCAGGTCCACTGCCAGACCTCCCTGGACATTACTCTGATAGTGCTGAGGACCAACATCAGTCATGGAAGGGAGATTAGTGTCAGACATGGAGGGCTGTATTCTTCCTGAGGGGAGTATGGGTGGTTGGTAGGGTTTATGTTCCTCTGTTACTCCTTGTGTGGCTGGTGCCTGGTGTTGCTGCTGTTGGCTAGCATTGTAGTGTGGTGGAGGAGGAGGACGGGCAGCTTGAGAAGGTTCAGTGGTTGGGGTTTTATTTGATACCACTGTTGTAGGCCTCTGAGTGAATGACCCTGAACAGGTACCAGCAAAGGGCAGTTTATAAACAACATCACAACAAGCCACTTGGTTTTCTGGTTTGATCTGTCCAGTGAGATCCAGGACCTGAGGAGGGGGAGGAGGCGGGGGCTCCTCTCTCTTCGCCAGCTGAGTCACTGTGCCCCCCTGTGATGTATTACTCTCATCCAGTTGCACCATCATGACATGTGGCTTACCTGTGGACAAGTTCATTACTGTGGGCTTATTTTTCAACTCTAAGGCAACCCCACTATAGATCTCATTCATAGGATTAGAAGCAGGAGCCCCAGACACTGACTGTGAAGGTAGGGGGGATACTCGAGGAATGGCACTAACACTCACCACAGGCTGGGCACTGTTTGTCTGGCTCACTACAAGGTCTTTTTTCAACAGCAGCGGCTGGACCTGATTAGCTAAGTTGTACCGAGCAAAAGATGATTGCTGCTGGTGCTGCTGGAGCTGCTGCTCAAGGAGTTGTTGCTGTTGCAGAAGTTTCTGCTGCTGTAACTGTAGCTGTTGTTGTTGGATACCCAGGTCCTCCAGGCAGGCATCAATTTTGGGAATAGTCGGATCTGCAATTGGCTTAGTCTGGGTTAGACAAACTGCTGATCCAACTCCCTGCCCCAGATCCACACGGTTCTGTAGCGGATCTCCATAAACCACTGGTTGCTTGGGTTGAGACATAAACATAGAAGCTGCAACTGTGACACTAACTGTGGTTGGAGTTGATACAGATATGTGTGGTTGCTCTTGGGTATTCAGGTTCATAGGCATAAGTGGCTGCACTGCTGAGTGTCGACCAGATGGCTGCTCTGCTCCTAGAGAGTATCTCCTTGTGTCAGAGGCTAGGGATGTTAAGTCCATCCCCTGGTCTGTCATTATAATTGGGGCAGGCCTCATTGGGGCTCTCAGGTCCACCACATTATTGCTTGGATGCATTTGGCCCTGTCCTACTACATTTGAAGTGCCTGGAATGTTTGAGATTTTACAGAGAGATATATTTTCCATAGACAATGATCCACGATTATATGTGGTTGCAGTCACTGTGCTCATGCCAACATTTACTTTTTCAATATTTTGGGCTGTCTGCAAAGAATGTTTAGGGGATTGTTGTGATGGATGCACTTGTGGGGATGTTGGGGAACTTGTTGAGGGGGGCTGGGAGCTATACAAGGTTTTACAGTTGACCTGTGTTGGTGATGATAAAGGGGAAGTGGATGAATTTACAGTAAGGGGCTTGGCAGGACTCGTTGTTTCAGAGCCCAGTGTTATCACCATCACTGGTGAATCTTGAGAGGACTGTCGTGCAAGGCGTGGTGAAATTGCCCTTTGCGGTGCCTGAGCTCCATGGGACACTGCTGGAGGTGTAGGGCCACCAGGCAGCAAAGGCAGCTGCCTGCCAGCAGTACCAGTGGGTCGCAGGGATGGCGACTGAGTTGGGCTTTGTGTGGGAGAAGTGGTGGGGGAGAGTGGGGGGCTAGGACCTTTGAAAAAGGAGAAGACTTTGGAGGAGAGGGAGGATGCTCCAGAGTCAGATGGTGCTGCCTGTGTTGGCCCCTGGGACTCAGTTCTATTGGTGGCAGACACTGTACGAGTTGTGGCAGTCTGACTGACTTGGGCTTTGGTTGTGGCAACCCCAACAACACCTCCAATTTTGGCAGTCTGTGTCATCATGCGATTTTGGGTTTCTTTTGATAAATGCTGTGCTGCATGAATTCCTGGCATTCTCGGGTCATTCCCACTTCCAGAGAAGGACATAGGTGCAGTGATCTGGGTGGGGCTGGAGCCAGGGGTTAACACAGTTCCAGTTCCTAGATGGTGTTTACTGGCAGGCAGAGGGGCACATTTCTGCTGATTGTTTACTGGTTGTCCTTGCTTCTGCATGAGCTCTGCTTTCCTCATCATCTCTTCATAGACTTCCTCTGCACTTTTTAGTGCTTTGTCAGGTGGTGAGGTTGCTGAGGTCTTTTCAGTAGGAGAATAGAGAGATGTAAAGGTTGGAAGGTTGTATTCACTCCCTGATTTGTAGAGCTTTCCACCAATCATCTCAAACCCCTCTGCCTCCGAGTCCATGGAGGGGGAGTATTCAGAACATGACGATCTGTGAAGCTCCTCCATTTCTGCTGCCTGCCTCAGCTCCTCTGTTGGTGATGCATCCTCAATTGGAGAAAGGTTACTGGGGGGCGTTTTGGATCTTTCCCTACGTCTCTGTGCTCGTAGCTCCTCTTTGTCCCTCTTTGTTTTCCGAGCTGTGCTACGGATCCTCTGCTGCTCCAGATCTCTCATCTGCTCCTGCTCTCTAAGTAGCTCCTCCTCCTCTCTCAGCTCGTCCTCCTCAGACGAGTCCTCAATGGTGGGCAGCAGTGGGCCATGGGACCGGTGCCGAGCCTTCCTCTGCTGCTTTGCCTCCTCTAGTCTTGCCCTGCGACTAGGGCTGCTGTCACTGTCATCCTCCATAGATGACACAGATGTGGGTGATGTTCCAGAGGTGTAGCTGGGAGTGGTGGCAGGTAGGGTGGATGAATATTCCCCCCTGGACCGCTCCTCTGGCGAACCAGTCAGGCTCTCCATCTCCAGCTCTGGTTCTCTTAGGTCAGGCTCAGTACTGAGCTCCATGTCCCGGTTGTAGCTGTTGGTGTTGTTCAGTTCAATGGTCTTAAACCGTCGGAGACCTCCTTGAGAGGCCATTAGGCCTTCCTCATCTTCATTTGCCTTATAAACACCATCTGACCCCTTTGTGTCCTCCTCAAAACTATTGGAATGGTGAGTGAGCCGTCGTCTCTCCTTCCCCAAATCCCCACTGGTTTTATGCGCCCTTTTGGTTTTCTGGTTTCCATATTCCTCATCTTCTTCATCAGCGCTCATCTCCATAATTTGCCTCCTCATGAACTCCTCATCGGTTAAATCTTTATGTGACTTCTTCTGCCTGAGTGGCAATGGTGAGAGACCACTTTCACTACTGTCCTCCACATAGTCGTGGCGCAGCTTACAACTGAGGTCATCCTCTGATTCTTCCCTTGCTGCATCCTCATCAGGATTGTACTCCCGATCCTGTCCGACAGACAGTGAATGTGGCCTCTGTTTCTGGTCTGAGGAAGCCTTTGACTCTAGCAGGGGCCTCATGGAGCTCTCCAGCTTGGTGATCTCTGAGGGGCTTGAAGCGCCTCTTTCATTGAGCTTGATTCCCTCCTCCCGGATCTGGCCTGTGATCTCCCCCTGAGAGCTGTAGATCCCATCAGAGGAGTATCCAGTGTCACTTAAACTCTGTGTACTTGATTTGTTGGAATCCTGAAGAAACAGAGAAAGAGGAAAAAAGAGGTCAGAGGCAAGAACCAGCATAATTCTGTCCTTTTCATGGCAAGGTCTATTAAAAGCCTTAGTGCACACCCTCTTTCCCACTATTTCACCAGACTCATCAACAGTGACACTTTTATGAGCATTTGTTTCATAGATAATAGGGATTGGACGTGAAGCATTGGACCTTATACAGATGAGATACAGTCTATAATAGTATTCTAACAGGTTATTAGAGAATAAGTGCATTTCAAATTACCAACTCTTTATCACCAGCTATAGTAACACTTAAAGGTAAAATCAACCCAAAAATAATTAAGACTTGCATTTTAGGCCATATAATTGTTTGGCGAGTAAGAAAATATCATTGTTGTGCATTGTTGCAAATTCCACTCTGGGTTTTTAGCTTTGATTCTGCCTACACGCCAACCAAAAATGTAACAGAAAAATATATCATCACCTAGGTCAATATCTTATGGTTTGGCTAGCTTATTTGTGAATGGAATTTGATTTCTTTATTTTATTACTATTTTTAATTATTTGGGTTGAATTTGCCTTTCATGTTATGTACACACAGATGGCTAAATAAAACAAAAGTCACAAAGTGACAGACAGATAACAGACATTTGAACATAGGAACATCTACAGACAAATGTTATTTGGTTACATGCTTGATTGCCATCTTTGATGCATTCTCCATTGCATTCTTCGAACCGCTGAAGAATAATGAGAATTCATGAACATGCTCAAAATGCTTAAAACATCATCACAGATAGTCACACTAAACAAAAAGCTTGCATTTGATACAAGTAAAAATATATGGGTACAAAGAAACAAGAGGTGGATGAAACAGGTAACAAAGACTGAAGATGAGGGGTGGCCATGATGATGATGATGATGATGATGACGATGATAAGAAATGGTTTTAATGACAGTGTTAATATGACATAAGAATGATATGTGATAATATTACCATTATCACATAGTGATAATATTAATTGATGATAGATTGTCTAACTACAATGGATAATGAAATCATAAGATCACTGATCATGGTGATGAGAACTATGATAAGATAAAGATGATGGTGGTGGAGGCGATGGAACTTATGATTATGAAGACGATTATGATGATAATGATAAAGAGGAAGAAGAAGAAGAAGAAGAAGATGATGATGATGATGATGATGTTGAGAAGTGGTTACAATTTTTAAAATGGAGCAAAAAATAAAAAATAAATAAAAAGTGAATCAAGAGTAACAAGTGAAGGCGAAGAAGTTGCAGGTAGCTCACTTCATGGTGTCTTGACTTCTGTGAGTCTTCAGTTATCTTCACATCTTTTGATGAGGTGATAGCATCTGACAATGCCTTCTTTGGTGAGGCCTTGACTTCTTCCTTTAGAGATTTAGTTGCAACTTTAGTCTTCTCCTGGCTCTGCTGCTGTTTGCGGGTCTGAGTGTTACCTGTGGGTTTAGATTGGGTGGGTGCTGCTTTTGAAGGGGTGGGAGAAGCCTTAACAGCATTAGGTGCTGCTTTACCAGGGGTGGATGAAGCTTTGGCACCAGAGGGATGAGAAGGCCCCTTAGTCTGAGTGGTAGTCTGGGCAGATCCCTTAGTCTGAGTAGGCCCTTTGGCTTGGCTAGGGCCCTTCACTTGGTTAGCAGACTGAGCAGTGCTCTTATTCTGAGCATGAGATTGGTTAGGGCCTTTCATTTGAGGAGGTCCCTTACTCTGAGATGAGGGTGGGGTTGGGCCCTTGGTTTGGGCAGAGGGTTGAGTAGAACCCTTGGTTTGTGGAGAGGGTTGGGCAGAACCTTTGGTTTGAGGAGAAGATTGGCTGGGGCCCTTGGTTTGAGGAGAGGGTTGGATGGGGCCCTTGGTTTGAGGAGAGGGTTGGATCGGGCCCTTGGTTTGAGGCCCAGCCTGTTTGACAGAAGAGAGGGGGCCACTTACTTGGGGACCCGGTGGTTTCTGTTGCTGTAGAGGACCTGTGGGCCTAGGCCCTGGAAGTTGATTTGGCCCTTTCTGCTGAGGTGATTGTTGATTGGTTGGAGCGGGTGCCCGGGGAGATCCCATTGGCTGAGTAACAGGTGCAGGAGCATCTCCCAAGCTTCCTGACAGAGCCCTCTGGGTCTGGCAGTTCAGGCAGAGCCATTCTTTCTTCTGAGAAACAAGCACAAACAAAACATTTTCAGGAATACTGAAAATAAAGTAACCAGGAAAAAGTGATTTGGCTTCTCACAAGAAACTCTCTCATTCATTTATATCAGCAAAAAAGAAACGCTGTTGAACTCAAATTTCCAAAGTTTCCATAGGATCAGCTTTGATATTGTACTGCAGTCCTATTACTATTCAATAGCCTTTGTGATCAAAGCTGATGTGTTCAAATTCTGCTACACAATGCCAGTAATGACAGCAAATAGAGGAGACAGAGGGCCTTTAATGGGCAGTATTCTGACTCTGAATACACAAACCATTTTCAGTATTGGCCTTTACTTTGATACTTTGACACAGAGTCAACATATCATTGATAGTGGTGTGCAACGAGGTGATGATTGATGTGCACAGAAATATAAAGTATGCCTGTTGTTATTAAATGGAATTTAATTAGAATGTTGTTGCTTCATAAACAGTCATGGATGGAAAAGGATGGAGTCTAGCGAGTCTGAACAACTCAATATTTGAAAGCCTGTCCAAACAAGTTTTTTTTTATCTCTATGAGAAGACTTAATCATGTGACACTTTGAAACAGAGTACACAGAGGATGAGTGCGACTACAAATTAACACTTCTGTTATTAGATTGGAGGGGTGCAGCTGCAATCAGACCTTTTCTAGAACCCATAACATACCTCTCATTAGCCAGAGCAGGATGAGGGCACTCAACCTTCATCCTCCACGAGCCCTATCTTTGGAGGTTATTATAGATTCTGACACCACTAAAGAAATCTAGAACCAACCCCATCAAAGACAGGATATTAGCAGTAACAGATTCAATTTCAGGTCAGTGTAGCAGATCGATGAGACCGCTCAATGGGAAAGAAATGATTCTATTACAGGTTATGAAAGCTAAAAAAGAGAGATGGTGGCACCATTGTTTGTAACACAGCCCTTGGTTTCTATGATACTCATCTTTGCCTCAGGCCTGGAGAAAAAGTGTTCCTGTGTCACAGCCTTATACAACAAAACAAATAACCTCACCTCTATTACCGATTACCATTTGTCCAATAAATCATTTCTTAAATTGTTGTCATACTTCAAAATAAATAAATATAGACGATGGAATTCAACAACAAAAACTCTCAGCGAAAGCTAATAAATAAACACAATGCAGGTTTTCATATCAGAGGACATCTTTACTGCAGTCCAAAAATCCATTTAAGATGCCACCGAAGGCACCAAACAAAATATCTTTTTTTCCAAATGCCCTTTGAATTTCCTCACATTGCAACTATAAAATACAATCAAATATATACCTGTGAGATTTTGATTCTGATACTTTTTTTTTTAATGCTGACATGGAAGGTAGGCAGATGCAGGGCTATCTTTCTGAAGGATAGAAAGAAGTAAGAGGGGAGACCTGGTGGCTCAGTGGTCTAAGGTGCATACCATACAACCACATTGTCCTGGGTTCAAATGCGGCCTTGGACCTTTGCCGCCATCCTCCGCTCTCTCCTGTCTCTTCCTGTCTCTCTTTGTCAACTGTCCAATAAAGGCAAAATGAATGGAAAAGAAATAAGAAGAGTCTACAGTATGAACAAGTGAGGAGAGTGAGAATCATTTAGTCACAGCTAACAGCTTGATAGGGGATCTTAATCTACAGACCCCAGAGACCAGTTTGACAGACAAGTCTCCAGTGATAAGGTCTGGCAGTGCCAATCATTGTCTTTCATCGTCAACATATCAATGAAACCGATAGTGATGTGAAATTAGACAGGAGTTTTGTGCCAATGACAAAACAACAAAGAATCTCGAACAAATGATTCTCCCTCTTTGGTCTCATTCTGGCGATCTAAACAAGCTATCAGGATCAGTTGGGCACTAGTGGAGGGATTGCCGAACATGTGAAAGGCCTTGGAAGACGCCTAAGAACCATTCCTTGAATGTGTATTTCTTCTAGCTGTTTACCCCCAATGACTAGCAGAACATTCACAATGAAGCTAGGTTTGCAGCTGTTTATTGTTTATGAAAAAACAAGAAAGATGGTGATTACATTTCAAACCAATGTCTACTAATGCTATTTTTCCATGCAAGATAAAGCTTCTCTCATTACGGACAAACCCTACAGAAATCTATTGCCTGTTCAAGTGAGACGAGGGAATCGTTGGCCTGCCAAACGGACAGACTTGCTTTGTTTTCATCTCTCTCAAGTGCTCTACTGAGAAGCTATATATAAACAGGAGCAGTGCTTCAGAACTAACCATCTGTGCTGCTTGTTTCACGTGTAAAAAAAAAAAGAAAAAAAAGAAAAGACAGTCATGGAGAAATGTCATGGAGATAGGTGTGAAATGTGTGTGTGTGGGGCACTGTGGGACAGAGATGAAAATACTGAAGGTACACTACAATATAGAAGAGTGCGCACATACAATGCAACTTTAATTCTACCAAACATGCACACATGCACACACACACACACACACACATGTGCATGCACTCACATATGCACACACCCATGTACACAGATTATCATGGACAAAAACGTATTATCTAAAAAAAAACATCCTCTCTCATCGCCATCAGTGAATAGGGACTCACTGCAAACTTCCTCCAAACCAGCAGCACGTCCATTCTGTCTTTACCATTTTGGGGGGATGTTCATAAAGGAAAAGCTTTTTTTTCACATGTTTCTTCCTGCCATAATAGCGCTGCCAAACTCCCCTCTTTGCTCCTGAATCAACATACCATCAGTGCGTGGGTGAAAGGGAGAGAGGAGCAAGGCCAAACCGGAGCTGGGAGCAAATTATTTATGTAGAGTGCTTTGGCTTGTGCAGCAGTGAGCGATGTAGGCTGTGCTTTTCACCTCACCCACACTGTGTGGAAAACATCCAGTCCATATGAAAGACTGAGCCTCTGTGCTTCTGAGACAGGGCCTTTAAGGCACCGTGAGAAGAGAACAACCGGTTCACATAACTGCCCACCGTGGCCATTCCTGCCACTCTTCTACTTCCCTCAGAGGAATGGCACCGAGACATCAGTTAAACTACAGCAAAACTAAGTGGTGACAGGTAATGAAAAGATTTTCTTTAAGCAGAAATTATGTTTTTTGTAAATGTGATTGTTTTTTTAATCGTTTTGTGATTGCGCAGTGTATCATTCCCTGGATGTCACACTGTGTGCATCTGAGTGTGTGTGGCACATTTGTAGGCAGTGGGCTCAGCTTGTTAGTGAGATCATCTTGTTAGTGAACTGGTAACCTCAGTAAGTAGCAGGAGGTTGCTCAATTGAGAGTATACTTAACCGTGGCTCAGAACTGTAACTTGGATGCAGCAGACAGGACTACAGAATAACTCAACCAGCTCAAAGGCACTTTGACAGGACACACGGTTGCTGATGAACATTTGCCGTTGTGGGGAGTGAACCTGTGTACCTGACTGGACAGTCTCTGCCCTCACCAGAACACTAACGCTGACATCAATGGGTTCATTGTGTCTCAAGCTAGGGCATATATATATATATATATATATATATATATATACAGTATTATACAATATGTCAAAAACATTTGAGCCAGGGGACAGAAGCCAGCGGGAGGCAGACAGGCTGCCCTCTGCACACACCCTGCACACAGCTGATCCATCCATACAATACAACCATAACCTTTACCTTGCTTGTTTACAACTAGGCACACTGTTTAGCTATTTCTGTTTCTACTCAAATGATGAATTATGTTGCATTTTTAGTTTTTTTCCTGTGTTGCATGCATTTTTTTAAATTTGTCTTCAAGAAAAAAAAGGAAATGTCCACTCTAAAACAAACTTTACATACAGTATGTTATTCTTGTGTGTCTCATATGTTGGAATGGATCAGTCTAGGTTAGAAAATTAACGACAAATCTAGATCCAGTAAAATCTTAAAATCTTTTAGGATTCATAGACTGCTTTACGTGACGACTATCATAGTGTCCACAAAGTTAGTTTGAATTGCAAAAAAACAGCTCAAGAAAAAGTATTTGTTTGGTGCCTACAGAGAGGAAACATGTCTCTGGCTTTGTGGGAGATTTATTCAGATAGATATATATATAT
>CABFOP010080883.1:0-11190 GCA_900683385.1 Anoplogaster cornuta
GTGCGTATGTGCATTTGCATGGATGCTCCTGTGTCTGTGCCCATTCCCGTGCTTGTGGTTTATTGCCTGCATGCTACAGTATGTTAACAGTGTTAACAGGTACTTCTGTCCTATTCTGATACAACCTGTGTCCCTTAAGGTAAGTGATGTATAATAAATTGACATTTAAGTATTATTGTACTGTAGCTGTAGTTTGTGCATAGTGTTGTGATGCAGATTCCTCAGTTTAATGGATCCCCCGTACAGCATAAACACCACAGTGATTTTTAACTCCTCTTATGCTGAGCGTGCACGGCAAATGTGTAGAAATGGTCGGCTCCACGATTGGGCACACTGACATGTGTGGGTCTGTCCAGAAAACGCAGCCCAAGGTGGAGGAGGAGGAAGAGGAGGAGGTGGACAAGCAGCCAGATCCTCTTCACCAGCTCATTCTGCATTTCAGCCACAATGCTCTGACCGAGTGCAGGTAAACACGCTCTGTCACGCACCTGGCCAACTGGCACCAACAGAGTTTGCTCCATCTGTGCTGGATAATGTTTCTGGCCTGCCCCATGGCTAATAAACTGTAATAAACTGCATTAAACTAAAGCATTGCTATATTTTTTACACACCAGGGGAGACACGCAAGCAGTTTTGTTAGTATTTTTCCTTAGTCTTGCTGCTAAGGTAGATTGCAATGGTTGAAAATGTAATTAACCCCAATTGCTTATTGTTTGCACTGCTATTTCGTCATTCTATATGCTGTGCACTCCACATATTTATCTTCCTTTTCTATATAGTTCTTTGGAAGAGGATCCCTTGTATATTGCATATGCAGATATGATGGCAAAGGTACCATATTTTTATTTCTCTAATTTGCTGATGCTGAAAACCTGTACGCAGTTTGCTCACGTTTGACCGGTTACACTTTTCTGTTTTCTCTCTCAGAGTTGTGCTGAAGATGAGGAAGAGGAAGACGAGGAAGAGAAAGAGAAAACATTCGAGGTGCTGAAGATGTCTTTTCGTATCCGCCTTTGACTTTGTCTTTGAAGTCATGTACAGCAATTGTGCATATTATTTTGTCCCACAGGAAAAGGAGACGGAAAAACAAAAGACGCTGTACCAGCAAGCCAGACTGCATGACCGAGGTGCTGCAGAGATGGTGCTGCAGATGATCAGCGCTAGCAAAGGTAAGGGAACACACGCTTGCCTATGCGCCTTTGTGCGGCGGAGCCTGGGGTCTAACAATGGCGCGTGGTTTGTGGTCTTCAGGTCGACTTGGTCCTATGGTGACTTTCACTCTCAAACTGGGCATCTCCATTCTCAACGGGGGAAACATACTGGTCCAGCAGGTACACAGCTCTCTTCTTGCAGAACAGAACGTGTATATTTATCAACACCATCACACGATTTACAGTGCTTTTACCTCCACGCAGAAAATGCTGGACTATCTGAAGGAAAAAAGGGACGTTGGCTTTTTCAAAAGTTTATCTGGACTGATGATGTCGTGCAGGTAATGCCCGTTTCCTTTGCTTGCTTCCTCGTTTTCTGAACTCCGACATAAAAATATACACCACGGGAATATTAACTTTCCTCTTTTGTCCCTGTCAGTGTGCTGGACTTGAATGCTTTTGAGAGGCAAAACAAAGCAGAGGGTCTGGGGATGGTTACTGAAGAAGGTTCAAGTAAGTGGGGGGAACAAACATGGAAAACTGTCTACCTAAGACAGTCCTTGTCGTTTCTTTCCTGACAACATGAAAGATCAATTATCCTACTGTTAGGAGGCTTTAAATCATATTGATATAAAGAGAGATAGATCTTTGTGAGCTTAATATAATAACACATAATAATGGATAATAAAACATAGTCTATTATGTCTTGTAGTAGTCTAGTATGATTGAATTGTTAGGTTGTTATTGCTTCACTTATCCTAACCTAAATATGATTACTATTTATCCAGCTTGTATTATGTTTGAAAAGGGTGACAGACAAAGAGAGTTTAGGCAGCCTGTCTTCTACACTTGGGTTAGGGTTGTTATCCATTACTGAACCCCAAACCGGTGTGATTACAGATCTAAACATGTATCTGAACTAAATGGAGATAATAGAGTTTAGAGATCCGATTTTTCAACCAGTCAGTGTCACATGGTCCAAACCAAAGTGATATTTCAGAGTAAACATTTATAACTCTTGGCGTGATGTGATGTTTCTCGTTTTGGCTAATGATTGGCCCATGGAATTATTGTCCTTGAGTCAAGCCTGCACTTGGCCAAAGGACACATGGCGCAGCATTAGCTTGACAGCACATTTTGCCCTTTAGTTTGTTGATGGACACGCCCATCTCCATGTCACGTGTGTCTCTCGTACGTCATGTTGTATGTCATCACTGTTTGTGTGTGTTCATCATGCAGGTAAACCTGTGCTACTGTATGTCTAAGTCCTGTCTAGGCCCGATCTGTCACTAAAAAGCACTCGCAATCACATCCACATGAAAAAGACATGCTTAATCTATGGCTTCTATTTGAGCCGATGGGGTGCATACAGTATATAGATATGTTCTTGTCATGCATACTCCAAATCATTCTCACCTCATAAGCCCAGGCATAAGTGATGGTGACTGTCAGTCCTGTACTCTTTCTCACCTGCAGTCTAAACACCTGCCTAGAAAGCAGACTCTACTTGAAATACTCCTGGTTATAGTTAACCGCATGTCAGTGTCACAAAATAATGTCACTATGTAGAGATATTTCTATAGAAGCTATCTTTCTCCCTTGTTCCTACTTCTGATTGAAACTCAATGTCTTCTCCTTTGCTTATGTCTGCTTTTTTTGTTTGTTTGTTTTCTTCTGATCATGTTTTTTAACTCATCGGTCGCAGTCAACGTGAGTGAGCGGGGTAAATACATGGTTTAGATTCTACTCATTTTACGCAATGCCGCCATCCTGATTGCTCTTCGTCCAGCTCCCTCCTTCCCTTATTCCCTCACATCCCTTCCCCTCCTCCTCCTCCTCCTCCCTTGTCATGACTGTGATATAACCCCATTAGTACTCTGGACTGAAGGAACACATGCATGCTCCTATGACATCTGAACAGATTGTTCAGTCCATGATCAGCTACCCAAACTGACTCAAATCTCTCCTTGTATAAGAAGTCAATGCTTGTTGTTTGTGTGGGATCTTATATGTCTCTTAATGTTGATAATACTAACCAGTATTTTTGTAAGAAGCGTGTAATAAGAATAAAATTTCCCAAAGCTTTGTTTGTAAGAAACAACCAAGCTTTGCTTATGTGAAACAAAAGCTCAGTTTTATTCCTATTATCAATAATCTTATGCACTGTATCATGTCTGTGTGCTCTGAACACCCAATACAGTGCACATAACTTTATGCCGCTTGAGAACTAGACAGCAGCTTTATGAGGAAGTGAAAGCTATGCAAGCCCTGGTGCCTGTGTTGATGTGTTGTGTCTGACCTTCTCGCCACCAAAAGGGACCAAGTCGCCAATCTCATTTCCTGTCCCCAGGTTCCAAGGTACTGCAGAACGATGAATTCACTAAGGATCTCTTTAGGTTTCTGCAACTTCTCTGTGAGGGCCACAACAATGGTAGGTGGAAACCTCCTATTCTGTTCATCAAAATAAGGGAGAAGTTAGCTCAAGCTGCATGTGTCTAAACAACAGCATGTTTTAGATGCTTTTGCTAAGTGGCTCTCCTATGACCTCCTGTGCTGCTAATTATTGTCTGTTTGACTCCATTTTTAGATTTTCAGAACTTCCTGAGGACTCAGACAGGAAACACTACTACAGTCAATATCATCATTAGCACTGTAGACTACCTGTTAAGACTCCAGGTATGATGTGATCAGAGATGGAGTACTTAGACTCATTCTATTGATCAGAAAATGTATTCATTCACCTTCTACCTTTTGTTCTATCAGGAATCCATAAGTGATTTCTACTGGTACTACTCTGGTAAGGATGTGATGGATGAAGCAGGTCAGAGGAACTTCTCCAAAGCACTGGCAGTGGCCAAGCAGATCTTCAACTCTCTAACTGAATATATACAGGTACCTCAACACTCACTTCTTCAAAACAATGACTAACTCAATCAGTCATATAGATGATATTAACTTTATTGTCCAAGCAGTGTATTGTCTGTGATCCTGACCAGAAAATGCTGATTTTGCTGCTCTACCTACCCCTGCTCTGTATCTACACTATGCTATGTCTTTTCCAGGGTCCATGTATTGGGAACCAGCAGAGTCTGGCTCACAGCAGGCTATGGGATGCAGTGGTGGGCTTCCTGCATGTTTTTGCCAACATGCAGATGAAGTTATCTCAGGTATTTATGTATTTGTGTTGTTATACATCTTTGTCTGTGGCAGTCTAGCCTCTTATGAAATATCTCCAGCCACTAGAGGTCTCTCCAAGCTCAAGAATGACCCCAGGCCACTGCAGTGCAATTTCAGGTGACTTGCCACTCACTCTACCTATGATATTTTTTCCATTCCCAATAAGCCAGGTGTGGGATGAGAAAACTGCCCCCAACTACCTAACCTTATCTCAGGGTCACCAGTAAGGGCTAGGTCTGCCAAAATGACAGAGGACAGGTGGAGGGATTTGGATTTAACTCATCACTTTACACTTTAGATTTATGGCATGCTGAAAGCAGGCTCCAAGGAGACCCTGAATGAGTCAGTCTGACCTAGCCATCTGCTTCTGGGCAGTATAATAACATTATCCCGGGTGCTGATGGATGGATGGAACCTAGGGGGGCCCTCTGGGTCCAAGCAGAGTCCTGGTGGGTCCCCACAATCTGAAGCAGCCTCTCAAATGCTACTCAGGGATATTAGTCAGGGCCTCAGTGCCATTAGAGGGAGGCCGTCACTGATTTATCTGACATAGTGAAGTGTTGGTCACAAGATTGCCTTCTGTTTCTTCACCTCCTAACAGGACTCCAGCCAGATTGAATTATTGAAGGAACTGCTGGATCTACAGAAGGACATGATTGTAATGATGCTCTCTCTTCTCGAAGGTTTGCTTTCTGCTGACTCACTGAGATTATATGAGATGTGCCAGCAGCTGCAAGGATATTGCCTCTTTTATGACCGACCAAATCTCATGAAACAGATTTGTTTGCTTGAGATATTTTCAATTGAATAAAATATATACTGAAGCAGCTTTTCTTAATCCGCATGGGGAGTGTTACTTTTTAATGTGTGTACTGACAAGACTCTGCTTTCATCACCTTCTCCTTGACTCTACTAATCTGCTCCTTCTATCTTTTAATACCCTGCTCTTTCTTCTATCTTTTCCTTCGTCAGGGCTAGCCAAGTTTAGATTAATGCTAGGTGGTAGATTGGTGAAATGTATTTTTTGTTTTGGGCCTGTGCAGCACTTTGGTCAACCATGGTTGTTTTAAATGTGCCATATTGACATATTGACCTTGACTTGACTTGACTTGACCTTCTCCATTACTCCACAGGTAATGTTGTCAATGGTACCATTGGCAAACAAATGGTGGACACCTTAGTGGAATCTTCTAGCAATGTTGAGATGATCCTTAAATTCTTTGACATGTTCCTCAAGTTGAAGGACTTGACCACCTCCGACAACTTCAAGGAGTATGACCCTGACAGCAAAGGGGTCATCTCAAAGAAGGATTTCCAGAAGTCCATGGAGAACCAGAAGCAGTATTCCCAAAGCGAGATTGAATTTCTCCTCTCCTGTGCTGAGGCTGATGAGAATGACATGTTCAACTATGAGGTGTTTGTGGAGAGGTTTCACGAACCAGCCAAGGACATTGGCTTTAATGTAGCTGTGTTGCTAACCAATCTCTCAGAACACATGCCTCATGATGCTCGCCTCTCCACATTTCTTGACTTGGCTGAGAGTGTTCTCAGCTACTTTGAGCCTTATTTGGGTCGTATTGAGATCATGGGTGGAGCCAAGCGCATTGAGAGAGTCTACTTTGAGATCAGTGAGTCAAGTCGTACCCAGTGGGAAAAGCCTCAGGTCAAGGAGTCCAAGCGACAATTTATCTTTGATGTGGTCAATGAGGGTGGGGAGAGTGAGAAGATGGAACTCTTTGTCAACTTTTGTGAGGACACCATCTTTGAAATGCAGTTAGCTTCTCAAATTTCAGAGCCAGACCCGGTAGAGCGGCCGGAGAAGGATGAAGATGACATCCAGAGTGTGGCGGAGGAACAGGAGGAGGAAGAGGAGGAGAGTGCGATGTTGGAGTCTTCTTCAGCCTTTACTATTGCCTGCATCTCCATGAGAAAGAGCCTAGGCCACTTCCGACAACTGCTCACCCTCAAGAGCATGAGGCGACAGTACAGAAAATTCAGGAAGATGAGCATGAGGGAGATGGTGCGCGGCTTCTTCTCATTCTTCTGGATGATTATCACAGGCCTCTTCCTCTTCCTCTACAGCCTAGTTTGGGGCTTCTTCCACATCTTGTGGACCACTATGTTTGGGGGTGGCCTTGTTGAAGGGGCTAAGAATATGAAGGTGACAGACATTTTGGGAAACATGCCAGACCCCACCCAGTTTGGGATCCATGGAGATGTGCTAGAGACAGAGAAGATGGAGGCGAGTGAGGCATCATCGTTTGCAGAGATGGGGCAGATGGCCCAGGGAGATGCAGCAGAGGTAGACCTGATGGCTGAGTTACTCAACATACAACCCAAGAGGGAGGGCAAACATGGGAGTGAGCCAGGTTTGGGGGATGTGTCGGAGGTGGTGGTAGGGGATGCTCCTTCCATAGCCAGTGCTGTGAAGCAGAAGAAGGCACAGGTCAGTAGTCAAGTAAAATCAAGGGGAAAGCACTATAAAGAGTAATAAGTATAGCTCTAGTAGTAACATTGTCTTATCTAATAGACACTATTAGTATTGACATTGTACTAGGTGAGAGGCATTTGTTGTTATACCAGCACACAATCATCTGTCATATGAACATTTCATTTAGTTAGTTGTTGAGAGGAACTGATTATTCCATTTGTTCTAAAGGAGGCTGCAATGAAGAGGGCTGCTAATGGAGACTACCAATCTGAGTCAGAGAAAGCAGAGTGAGTGTTCCCCCAGGGTCCTTCATCCTCAATGGGATTACAACAACTGATTTGATTTTTAGTATGAACACAATCATCCTAGCCTTTCAGCTATCTAACAAGATTTAGTTAACTCCTGGTGGGATGTGAACTGAGACTTTGTGTGCATTTTCAAGTTTGTGTGTAAGTGCCTATGTGTGTGTGCCTGTGTATATCTATATGTGCCCATGCATTTACAGTGCTTTACCCATGTTCTGTTGGCATGGTACCTTGCAACAATCTGTGTCAGTCTGTCACTAACAGTGAATGTTTTGCTCCAGTTCAGATGATTGTGAGAAGAAGGATCATGACAAGGCCAAAGAGGAAGCTTCTCCAGAGCACTTGGCAGAGGAGAAGAAAGCTCCGAAGAAGAGGCTTGGCCAGAAGAAAGAACCACCACAGGCCTTCATGGCCAGCTTCTTTGCTGGCTTGGAAATATACCAGACCAAGATGCTGGTCAGATGTTTCCGTCTTCTGCATAGTATTTTTAATTATTAGATTAGGCAGATTAAAAAAGGCATAAATCAATTTATCATGTACTGTTTTTGGTTGCTAGACACATAATATGACTGATATGGCAACCATTATCTTCACAGAACTACTTGGCCAGAAATTTCTACAACCTACGCTTCCTGGCACTTTTTGTTGCCTTTGCTATCAACTTCATTCTTCTCTTCTACAAAGTAAGCTTATAGTCTCGGTATCATATCATACATAATACCATAATTTGGTAAATGCATTCAAATGTCTCAAATGTCTCTTTGGCTTTCAGGTGACTGGTGATGACTCAGATGAGGAAGACCCGTGGAATGGTCGAGGTAGAGCCGGAGAGGAGGAGGAGGAAGGTGTCATGGAGTACTTTGTCCTGCAGGAGAGCACAGGCTACATGGCACCAACACTACGCTTTCTGGCTATACTACACACTATCATATCCTTCCTGTGTGTAGTGGGATACTACTACCTGAAGGTACAGTAACACTTGCTCGCAAATTAACACAAGCACAATAACATCCACTTATTTTCACTGTACAGTATATAATAATATCAGTAAACACACTAACACTAACACACTAAAATGCAGCATAGTGAGACTGTGATGTCATTACCTTTAGTGCATCTATTTACTGATGTAGCCTACTTCCCTATGTGACCAAGGTGCCCCTAGTAGTGTTCAAGCGGGAGAAGGAGATAGCGAGGAAGCTGGAGTTTGATGGCCTCTACATCACCGAGCAACCCTCAGATGATGACATCAAGGGGCAGTGGGACAGACTGGTCATCAATACACCGTAAGTCCTGCAGAGGTGGAGAAAATATTAGCATTACAGTGACTACAGTTTCTAAGATCCGAACCATTCAGAATCTCTTAGGAACAAAAGTTGGATACTAATTTATTTATTTTTTGCTCTGTATTTGACAGTTCCTTCCCCAACAACTACTGGGATAAATTTATCAAACGCAAAGTAAGTGGCTTACATCATTCATTCACTGTAATCTGATATGCATGAAAACCCTACAGTTCATTAAACTAAATGTACTGATCTACAGTATAGCTGAAATGTAGTTTCTACAGCTTACTATCAACTACAGTGTGATCCTGTTAGTACTCTGTTTATATTTTGCTGCTGTCTGTAGGTGATCAACAAGTATGGAGACCTGTATGGAGCAGAGAGGATAGCAGAGCTTCTTGGCTTGGACAAGAGTGCCCTGGATTTCAACCCTACTGAGGAGACCGTCGCCAAGGAGGCTTCACTTGTGTCCTGGTGAGAGATTAGACTGGCAGGGTAGACAGAGAACAGCCAGGCCAGACTCTATTAAAGAGAAGGCGTGGTCAAAGAGAAACTCAACAACAGCACATCTCTTTTGACAGGTTGAGCTCGATCGATACAAAGTACCACATCTGGAAAATGGGGGTGGTGTTCACAGACAATGTGAGTTTGAATACAGTTTGAGTTGATTAACGGTATTGATTATGGCTTTAAGGATTGTTGGGTGAATGGGTTTGAGGGACAGATGATCGATGGGTGGGTGGGTGGATAACACCATAACTGGACTGATTCATTTTGATCAACTATTTACTAATAATTTGGTTTCAGTCATTCCTGTATCTAGTATGGTACACCACCATGTCCATCCTGGGCCACTACAACAACTTCTTCTTCGCTGCCCATCTGCTGGACATTGCCATGGGCTTCAAGACCCTCCGCACCATCCTCTCCTCTGTCACACATAATGGCAAACAGGTGAGGAGTAGGATGCAGGTCTGCCACCAAGCAGCAGGGGTCACTGCAGAGTTAGTGGTTGAGGTTGTGTTGTACGCACGCACCAGCAGCCTCTGTGGCCAAGGCAGCCTCTGTTGTTTGTTCCCTAAAGTGCAGCACAAGGCCAATATTCGTCATCGCTTCCCTGATCTCACAGCCGTTCTGCTGGTCCCTGCCACATCGGTGGCGTCTTGCGTATGCAAGTCACAAGCCTGTAGTTTGCTCCTCCACTCAGAAGTAATGTAATGCTAGCACCTACTGCCTGATTTTGAACCAATATGTTATTTAATTGAGACAACGAAATGTAAAACCTCAAATAGGATCAGATCTATATATTAAAGCCAAATTCCCAAAAGTACAGCTGCAATGATTAACTCATTAATTACTGCATTCTACCTGCATTAGATTTGCATAGTGTGTGTTGGGTCTGACCACTACTGAGACATACCCCTGCTCTAAGGCTTCAAAGACATGCAACCTTCCCAGCTGTGCCTTATTATATACCAGGAAAAATAAATATAAATCCTGGGTCAGTTCAGGTAGTGAATTTGCTTTGTGAAAAAAAAATATTGAAAAATATGACATCCAACCCATCAAAAAATAACGAATCTATCACTAGAAAATAAAATGCATTTTCTGTTTACATGTTTAATTTATTCAACATCATTTATTGAATAAATACACACATTTTGTGTGTAACACGTTTTACTGATTGACTGTATGTCTTCCTGTAGCTGGTGTTGACGGTGGGTCTGCTGGCAGTAGTGGTCTATCTCTACACTGTGGTGGCCTTCAACTTCTTCAGGAAGTTCTACAACAAGAGCGGAGACGAGGACGAGCCGGATATGAAGTGTGATGACATGATGACTGTAAGTATCATTCATGGGAAAATATCAAGATAATGCATTGCATCTACTGTATATGTATTCATCCATTGCATAGAGAGTTTTTATTTTAACCTTTATCTACCATGGGAGGTTTGACTGAGCACTCTTTCTTCTTTCTCTAGTATTACTCTCAAACCTTTTCCCTGAGCTTCACGCTCAAACTCTGATTACGTTTCCGCAGTGTTACCTGTTCCACATGTACGTCGGCGTGAGGGCAGGAGGTGGCATCGGGGATGAGATCGAGGACCCGGCAGGCGACCCCTATGAGCTCTACCGTATCCTCTTTGACATCACCTTCTTCTTCTTTGTCATTGTCATCCTCCTGGCCATCATCCAGGGTAGGCTCTGGCACCATATGCACGTGTGTCCATATGCACCCTGCTGGTGTAGCGGGAATTAGTTCACAGTGGTCAGAGATCAGCTGATCGCATGAAAGTCAGTGGATCTTTGTAGTTTCATAGCCATCCTCCTCTCTGGGGGTTATATTGTATTTTAGTTACACAGAGAGAAGAGAAATAGATATTTTTGATGGTCTTTCCCTCCAAGCAAAAACTCTTTTCAGATAAGTCAAGTCAAATTTATTTATATAGCACATTTAAAACAACCACAGTTGACCAAAGTGCTGAACAGGCTTAACAACATGCTTAAAATACCAAAAATAAATGAATATATAACAAATAAGAATAAAAGGAATAAAATAAGAATAAAAAGAACAATAAACTACTGAAGCCCTGAGAGGCAAGTGAAAAAAAACATGTTTTCTTTGGTCAGTAAAAAATGTATGTATGTTACATAATGTATGTTACATAACTTGGTACTGTAACACACAATGAATGTACCTTGTGTTTAGAGTGCATGAAACTCACCTGGAAGAATGAAAGCATCACATGAGGTAGTGGCATGGATATATTGGTGCACTTCAGCCAAAGAAATATTTTCACTTGGCTCTCAGGGCTTCCGTAGGGCTTCTCTCAGGGCACA
>CABFOP010080890.1:0-11245 GCA_900683385.1 Anoplogaster cornuta
CTTCCGATCTCGGCGCAACCCTTCTTCTACCTACCGCGAGAGTGACCTCACATTGTGCCGTAATCTAACCCCCCCTTGACCTCACGCTAAACCACACGACACGCCCTCACCCACCTTCCCCCTCACACCAGAAGGGAAAGATGACAAACAAACAAACAAAAGAAACCAACACATGCGGGGTGCAGGACGTTGTGTTAGACGCAATAATAAAAAAAAAAAAGCCATATTCCCGAGTGAACAACCATACAGACAAAAATAAACAAATTATATATTTTTTTAAAAACAATGTTTTCCACACCCTCCAAAGTAACAAACAAACAAAACTCAACAGAGGAGAGGTTAAATGTAAACTGATAATGTTTTTTAGCTGCAGAGCGCGGCACCCCATCGAAAGGAGAGAGAGAGATGAGGAGAACGGGTGAGGGAGAGAGAGTGATACAAAGCCATCACAGCACCTTATCGTCTCGGCTTCTCCGTTGGTTTTCTCTCGGTCACTTCTCTTCTCCGCCCTACTCCCCACTCGCCCTCCCTTCCTTCCCCATGTGCCCCCTTGTGCCCCCTGTCACTCCTGGAGGCTATGACAGGATAGTGGTGATGAAATCGTAGAACCTCTTGGAGTACTGCTCTGGGTTCACGGTGGAGATCTCAGCTCCCGCCTGTAGAGGGACACACACACACACACAGGCGAGAAATGTTGTTCACCACATGGATTTTCAATACCATATGTTGTGTGCTGCATATACAGGGAGTCAAATTACTCACGGTATTGCAGACATTTTACACACAATCCACACACATTTAGTAATATATTGGCATTTTAAGGGATATACAGATCCATAAAACAGTACATGAGGAGGAAGGTGACTTGCTTGAGGAAAACTGAGGAAATTTTGCCATGAGAAATCCAATTTTAGGTGTTATAGAGGACGAGACGTCGCATTGTATGATGGACTGAATGTGTTTTTAATACCTGGCTGCAACCAAATGTCCCCTAGTGGGACAATAAATTGAACTTGACTTGAGACTAGGGATAGATTTAGACTAATACAATCTTACATCTCTGCCATGAACTAGAGAAAGAACTGAAATCATCAACTCAGCGCAACCACACAGTTCCCATCTTGGTGAAAATTAATAGTTAATTTCTATGCAACTGTCAGCTTGCAACGTACCACTGGTCTGAGTACCCAGACTTCCATATTGTCCATATGTCCAAATTTACAGCTGCCATGTCAAAACAAGCCCATCATTATGTAAGACCTCATTAACATGTCACTTTTCATTGGCTTTGGGAATAACGCAACGGCAATGGGATTACGGTCCATGCCACAATTCTATTACCGCTGAGATTTATGAATCAAGAATACAAGGAATTTCATATTGCTCTATACTTTGCTAATTATAATTTTGGTTAGAAAAGCGATCACAGAGCTATTTAAGAACATTTTAAGAACTCATGCACATAGATCCATACCCCATGTTTGACAGTCTTGGCAGCGTGGGCAGCCTTTTTCTTGGCATCATAATGCTGCAGGATATCTATGACGGCCATGAAGTACACCTCCTTCCGAGGAGCGCCTGGAAGATAAAACCAATATGGATGAATATATGGATAAAAGACACTGTATTCCAGTATTATGCCAGTAACTAAAAGAGTTACATACGACATACGAGTGCATATGACAACACTCTTTTATGCAGAGGCTGAAAAAGACGTGCTGCCACTCACTGTCATTGCTTTTGATAGCATAGACGTCAATGGTGGGATCGAACTCTCCAGGCGACAGGGGCTTGGTGCTGTCCAGGGTGTTGCTGGGACTGTCGGGGGGCGTCCCAATGCCCCCGCCGTCGCTCTCTCCCTCCTCCTCGCCCTCGTTGTCTTCGCTCTCTACCTCCTCCTGCTCAGCTCGCTCCACGTCGTGGATCCCCACCAGCAGGCTGTAGTCCATCAGCTTCAGCTGGGCCAGGAACTGAGTGTGAGGGGAGGGGAGGGGAGGAGGCGCGGGGGGGATCGGAGGACAAGGAGGTATTGGGGAGAGGAGAAAGAAAGGAGGGAGAAGTTGGATGGGGAGGAAAGACGGTGAGGGGAAGATAATGAAGATATAAACAGCATACACATCAATATCTATAGCTTAACACTACTATATTACATGAACTACCCTACCACTGCACTTGCATACATCTCCAACCCACTCTCCACCTTCAGTCAGAGCCAACCAGACTTTTCCTCAGATTCAGATTCATTTCCCATGTTTGCTGAATTTGATGGATAAAAAGCTACTGGCAGTACCATGAGTGCATACATTTTTAATTTGGAGCAAAACCTGTAATCTTGACACTGTTGGTGGCATAATTTACCCATTGAGTGAACAGATGCTCTACATATTTTTACCCCTATGACATTCTCAATACATACCTCCACATCTTTCCTAAGTTTCTCCAGGAACATCTTCTTGTTCTCCCCATCGATGTAGATCTTCTGTCCGTCATTGATGAAGTCATTGTCCTTGTAGGTGGGCAACTCCTTGGCCTGCCCACAAGTAGTGGTGAGTAGTGACCAGATAAACAACACTATAAGTCAAAACCAGAAGACTGGACTGTTTACACCTGTGGCTTGGTAAGCAGCAGACCTGGGCAAAGATGTAAGTCTTCATATGTGACAGAATTCTGATGCTTCGATCACATTTCATCCATTTCACTTTTAGGAAATGAAAAATATCCATCAATATCAAATTATCCAAATGTTTGATATAAATCAATAGATATGAAAGCAATGCTTTGTCTATGGGATTCACTGAGTTTGAACCCTCCAATAATATATTTGAAAATTGTTTCAAATATTTGAGATATAGGGAGAGTGGTGGTGGTAACAAAGGAAGAGTTACCAAAATGTTAACATCACCAGCATCAGCGTTCTTCCTGCTTTAAACATTTTTAAAAACACATTTACAATATCATTTTAAAAATAGCTTTACTATATTGCCCAGGACTAGTAGATAGCATATGGATGTCTTCTTCAGCCACTAACAAGGGGTATTTCAAAATGCATGATGGCAGTCAGATTCTAATCTTACAAATTATCCACAACATCAAGAAGGCTGACCAGGTAACCCTGCATGTTGAAACACCCCACAGGACATAAACAAGGCTTTAGACCTGTGGTTTGTTAGACACACCTGTCTCTGCTTCAACCAAATACCACATACAGTATTAGTACAAGGAACAGGCTAACAGGTAGATTGTCCAAACCAAGGCGGACCTCTTTTTAAGCTAAAACGATCTGATTACGGCATCCATGCAGCATGCACACATTAGGGTACAGATCCACCTGATGCATCTTTTTCAAGTTCCCATCTTTTCTATGTGGTTTACAAGAGTAAGTATTCACCTCTTAGCTCAGCCTGAAACAAGGGGCATTAAGTATTATTGTGGCAGTAGGTTTAGTGCATTGGTGGATCCGTACATCCAACTGAAGGGCAAAAAATGTCCTCGTTGACACTGGACTGGATTCCTAAAAGCATCAATTCTTATCTGTTTCATAGTATATCAAGACTGAGACAAATTACACTAACACAATTCTTCATGCTAAGATGCTTTTGGGAAACCAGAGCTTGGTTGTTAGCCAGACATTAACTGTTCAGGTATTTATTATAACATCTAAAGCCAGAGTATCTTTGTGACAGATTCCCACTACATTCAGCCTAGAAGCACAACGAAGGATTTTCCTGGCAAGGTTTCTATCAGGATAAATATTCTTCTAAACCAGCTTGCTGCAATACTACCAACAGCCTGTAGGGGGCAGAAATGTTATGTGAGGAAGGACAGGGCTTAATTCTGAGGCACTGAGGAAATACAGAGCAGGAAATGAGGTAACGGGGAAGCAGTAGCAGCAGTAGCAGTTTAGCTACTACAGTGTTTCTATGACAGCAGGAGAAGAGCAGCAACACAGAACAGAGGTCTGCAGCACTAGAATGAGCGCAGACTGACACAGACTACAAACTTTCACACAGACGGACACAGATAGGACCTTTGAGCACATATACTGTATATATACAGACATAGACCTCCAATTTGCTGAGAAGATGGGATGTGCAACTCGCTAGACTGAATGTGGATGAGACAAAAGTAAATGGGAACATAACGCAAGGCTGACTGAACAGCGAATGCAACCTAAAACCATTTTGTGGACCTATCACTTAAACAGACACCCTATTTACATTTTCTTAACTCTTACATTCATCCATATTTCTATGCTTCCATTCCCATCTGTCTTTTTTTCATGCCTTACATTCTCAGTCTTTCTACTCATTCATTCAATATTACATTTGATTTCAGTCAGGCACAGGATTCTATCAGTTGGTCATTGATTTTCTCTGTTACACTGCACCAGAATGTGTCCGACTCCTGCACTAAATTGAGGTGGTAGATAGAAGAAAAGAAACAGAAAAAAGGGCAGGAAGAAAAGGTGAGCCTTGTGAAGCTGCCATGAATGTAATGACAGATGACTCCCTCCACCCCCGAGCATCAAAAATGTATCTCATGTCTCGTCTGTCTACAGTCAGCTGGTGGAAAGCTGACTGGTGGTCTTGCTGTTTCAGGAGAATGCAGTGGCTCTCCCGAGGATTTGTGATATGTTGGCACTGGGGCATTTCTAGAAGTTATCAAATGTAGATTTACTGAGTGAAACCTTCGGAATAGGTTGTAAATTCAGTGTGACCTGGTTTGAAAAGAATACACCCTAATTGTAATGCATCATAGTATAATTTGCAACCATGAAACAGTTTGTTAAGACTTTGAGTGGAAAGTAAATGGCTTTTCTCAATGGGGTGTCTAATGAGGTCATAAAATACTTTGATCAATAGTCATCGGACTACACAGCTTCTCTGTGCAAACCCGGCAAGGGCCTAATTTTTTAGAATAGCATTCAAGCATTTCAATGAATGCATACGTGTTTAATTAAACTTGTTTAGTCCCTCAACATGAAAGGAAAATTAACTGAATACATGTTCGGAAATGTTAGGACATTTGACAGTTTCAACAAATACCAATTTTTCTATGTTTGGTCTGGTTTTGCATATTAGTTCACTCAGGTTCTTAGGTTCTTTCCCTCATGGTAGCTTTACCAATTAGTTTCACTTCAACCTGTCAATACGGAATCTGGATCAGCCAACGTCCTTGAGGTACATGATTACTATATGTAAACATATAGCTTGTGTGTTGTATGTGCACAATTAATTGCTAGGGTGTGTAAAAATAGACGTGAATTACGTGTTTTTCATGTCAGATACAGAGTAAAAAGGAACCATGGAACTCTCATCCCATATCTGTGATAAATAGTATGGTTTGTACCTTGAAGGGAGTCTGCATTTTTGCTTTTTCAAATGTTCACTACTTTAATGACAAAATGTTGGCGAGTCACTACCAGGAGTGTATCTATCTGAAACTGGTTAGACACTGGTCAATGTTTTTGTTGTCCATCAGCGCTACATTGTCCAGAAAGTTGTCCTGTGTATCACATCATTTGAATTACAGACATACTCACCTGAAGGCGCTTCATTCATAATTTGAATTTCCATGGAGGACCACAGTGCAAGGAGAGTTTGTCTCCTCCACGGAACACTGTTTAGATTTTACGTCCATGCTGAAGCTGTTTTTTTTTTAAAATGGCGGTCACAACATTTTTGGTATTGGTTGGTCACGATAATCCCGCCCCCAGCCCTGACGTAATCGGTTCTCGGTTCTAGACCAGCTAAGAGTTGGTGCTGCTCTGGAACCAGTTTTCCTGGCCGAGAGCCGGTTCTTTTGCTGTCGAAACACAAATAACTGGTTTGAGATTAGGCACCGGCTCCGAACCGGCCCTCAAACTGCCTTGGTGGAAAAGGGGTAAGTGTGACTCTACTGGTCCTGATGTTGAATGTTCACGATGACAAAGAGCCTTGGGGTTCAACGCATTTTCTTGTCTTGAAATATGTCTTTCAGTGTGAGAAATCCATTTTTATTAATTGACTTTAGCCCAACACCTATTAAAAGTGACAACAGGCATGATGTATATTTTTTACTCCTGTTTGAAACTTTGAAAATCAATAAAAAATATTAAAAAAAATAAAAAATAAATAAGTGACAACAGGTAAGCTATGGTCTTTTCTTCATCACTGCGTCCCTAATGCAGAACATTGTCAGGTTTTGTTACTGTAACTCCTTAGAATGATTTCTTAGTGGGCCAGGTACACTATAGACTATAGGAATGACATAAACTAAACAAGGAAGGTCTGACAGCACCTTTGCAACAATGCAAAAACAAGGTACTCTACCTCTCTTTCCATCTCTGGTACCTGTCAAGGTTTTCTTACTGACCATTCAGTTTGTCAGTTTGTGTCATCCTCACCTGACTCCTCCATGACATGCTCTCCAATGATTCAGACACATCATGCTGTTGTTGAGCAACTGGTGGGAACAAAAATGGCAAAACTAAAATTGGATTGGCTGATAGAACGAATGACGACGTGAGGTAAATGGGATGAAGAGTGTGCAAAATGTGGCCTTTAAATCAGTGTCAGCGAGGAGAGGACGAGGGGGGAAAAAACGCTCGGCTGTACAAATAATAATCAAAAATAATATTGGTTTAATAGATCATGCCTGGTATATGAGCCCTGGTTCTCTTACATCTCTTACGTGTTTCATGGCGCAGTAAAAGCGCGTGGCAATCCGCAGTGTTTGCAGCCTTTGCTGAACGTTACCAGATTTGGGCCGCGGGGGCACATCCTCTGGCGGGCGTGGCTGCTAGAAAAGGGGGAGCCAGGGAGGGACGGTGGGGGTGGAGGAGAGGAGAAAAGGGAGGGAGGAAGGAAGTTGGAAGTAAAGGCAAAGTGTTTAAGAAAAATACAATGCACAATTTTTTCAAACTGCTTGAGGACTGGAAAGGGTATCAATGAATATTCTAGTGGCCAAGAAAGTCATGTAACAACGTCAGTTGTCTGGTCAAACAACTACATGACGCAGAGTGAAGGATTGGGGCCAAAGCCTGCACATAGACTCGTCCATCCAAAGACAGTGTGGAGAAGTGTAAGGTGAGACTTTTCCAATTATCGTTGCACGCTGTTATTTTTACTTATCTGAGTTTTTTTCCACCTTAAAAAATCTCAAAATATAAGACTTTACCCTGTAATATTTTGTTTTGGTTGTACAGCAGGCACCATAAATATATCAAGACAAATTTCATCAATCAACAAAAAGTATCTTGCTCAATCCATCAGTGATGGAGGAATGTTTTGTGCATGTATGACTGGTCTGCCTACACTGGTTATACACTATTTTGTCTATTGTGCAAGGTTCCTGGCATCATGGCCTGCACAAGGGAACTGGCAGAGTTCCTCTGAGGAGGCTAGGAGCTGGGACTAAGCAGAGCAGGGGTACAACGGTAAACTCATTTGCATTCTATGAACCTGTATTCTACTAAACCTACACGTAAAGTGCATTAATATCTCTCAAAGCTTAAATAAGAGTAGAGGTAGTGGGTACTAAACTAAGATCAAGGCAGTTCACACACAGTCACACCACCACGTTAAAGCCATGTACCCCCACTGGAGATGCCAGCCGGTGCTGGCATGAAGAGCGAGAGGAGAGTAAACAAAAACAACAACAACAGTAGCAGAGAGCTACTGAGCTGAAACCTGGTATAAACACAGGTGGTCCACAAAGCAAGGACTGCTAGCAATCTAATAACATACAAACACAACTCTGCACTTTCCAGGTCTCAAAAACAAATACTGCAATAGCATGAATCACCTACAACCGCATTTGTGGGTCAGGACCCTAAATGGGCCATGGACAGGTTTATGGTAGGTCACCACATGACAAAATATCTATGGTGAGACCAAATGTATTCAATTTGGGACCTAGATATAAAAATGAATACCTAACTAACATATCAAGTCACAATGGTGAATAATGCATTTCTTCAAGAACAGGCATAGTTGAGGTAGATTAATGAAATGAGCCAGCAAACCCACTGACCCTCTGAAATGCTGCCCGCAGATTGAGCCACAGAGCCAACGTCTGCTATGTGCTGCTACAGGAACTTTGTTTTATGTAAAAAGAAAAATACATATATGAGCAGAACAGGACATATCCACAGCATGCAATACAATGAGGTTGGTGTCTATACACATCGGGATGTGTTAGAATTAATGTCCTCAGAAGAGATGCAGAAAAAAAAATGATGTACCATGCAGATGCATGCATGAAAGGGAGTCGGTCATGCAGTCAGGAGAGAACCCTGCCATGCTTGTTGTTTGTGTGTGAAGTAAATTTAACACACACTGTACCTTGTGAACAAAACATACACTTTTCCTCTTCCATGTGGCACAGAGTACCCTCTTCTTTTCATTCACATTTGAAAGCCTGGTATGTGTGAGACTGCACTAACCTAGATCTGAATCAGAATGTTGTATTGGACGTAAATTGACTAAAGAAGAACGATGTGAAAAGCCAACACATTCACAACCATTACCAGCCTTCAGCATTGGCAGTGGATAACTGCATACTAATTTAGGCATCTCTGTGTATGTGTGTATGAAGTTATTGTTGCATGTGGAAAAGCCAGCATGTCACTTGTCAATTTTCTTAGTTGCATCTGTAAGATTCGCTGCAAGTTGTGTGCCTATGTACATGTGAATGTATGTGCGTGCACATGTCTGCACACTCTATTAGACACATATGCATTATGTTCTGTATGCAAGTCAAAGCAATGCAAGGCATGGCCTTCAGTGGTGGTTACTGCATACTGCTTCTTTCTATAAAGGCATAACACCACAGAAATAACCACAGACTAACAGCCTGTAATGGTTAAGAGTGAGTTAAGTGTCAGTAGTAGTCAGGGTAGGAAAATAACATTTTCATTCATTAGCCGCAGTGGCTGGTGGTTTCAAAACATTCACGTTCACTTGGAAAAGTTTATCCTGATTCTTGTTAAACTCCATTGTTAGTCTGTAAATATTGTTTCACACAGCTGATTTGCGGACAGACAGAGGTCATACTAGGCTCATGCCTGTGTTAAATCCTCAGCTGCTACTCATCTCTTTATTTTAATCCCAATAATGTTTTGTATTCTTCTTTCGAATAGGCTATATTTAGTTTGGGGATTCCTTGAAGTTTTCCAGGCCACACTGCTTGGCGCCCCTAGATTAAGCCCCAATAAGGCCCAGTGGAGAGTTCAGACCTATCAAACCATAGCACTGCTCATACAGAAAGAATATATTCATGGTCAATCAAACATTCACATACGGACACGTGTACAGTACATACACGCACACACACACACAAAATCACCTTGGAGAAATGACTCAGCCCTTTTCCATATTGTTGAGCTGACAGGTCAGCCAGATATCGTTCCAAAGTCAGTGTTCAGGAACACTCTCTGCATCACTGACCACCACCCAAAGCGTTGTTTATAAAAAAAAAAAAAAGTTGCCAGCTTCTTGCCTGGTGAAATTTTTTATTCTGATTAAAAGGTAAAGCTAAAAGGAACAATAGGGAACTATTGGGGCCACAGCAATTTCAATGACATCACTCTTTAGACAGATGGCTCTAGCCAAGAAACTCAATCACACTCAACAGCCAAAGACTCAAAATAGTCTGTTTCTCACAGCAAACTGTGACACTGGATAAAAATCCCTGCAATATCAAACACAAAAATACACACACCCTACGCAGTCAGATGTACATCCTTCCTGGTATGTGGAAAACACACCATAAACAGGACAACATTTGCGATAAAACACACACACACACTCTTAGTTGAAGCCTCAATCTCCCACACACAGACAGCAAGCAGGGGAAGTGATGGGACTGCAGAAGCAGGGACAGGGTGTATGAAGCAAACTAAAGACACTCAAACAGCGTGCAGGGTCTGGAGAGGGACGGGGTAATGAGGTAGGTGCTAACTGAAGAAGATGGATATCTGCTATTGTCATCAACACCCAAAGGCAAACAAAAACAAACACCAAAGTTGTGTTAGTCGCGCCATTTGGGTGATGACAGTAGGCTTGAAATCGTCAGAAGCTGTGTCAGTTGTTGAAATCACTGGAAACAGAATTTGTTCTCCCTCTCATTCGCTCATCCTCCACATGGCTTTTAATGGACATGAAGTGGCTGCTAGTTCATTCAGAATCAATAATTAATTGTCAGTAGATGGTTATCAGTGTTTAGTTTGCTTGTAAAACATCATAATGAAATTAGAGGTTTAGTGTGTGTGTGTTTCAGTATGAAGTTAATGTTAAGAGGTGCTGATGAAATGACTGTGTTAAAGAGTTTCAAGGTGTGTGTGTGTGTGTGTGTGTGTGTATATGTGTGCGAGTGTGTAATCCGCGTTCCAACAGGTGACTGTACCTTCTCCTTGTCGCTGGCCTCTCTTGCCACAGTGGAACCCTATAGAGCAAAGAGGAGAAAGACCATTACTTAAGTGTCACCGGTGACACCTCTCCAACTTTCTGATGTCGCCTCTTTCCTTCCATCATTTGTCACCTGATACCACAACCTTCCACAGCCTAGCATCCATTTTGTCTCCCTATTCCTAGTGTGGCAGACTGGGGGGAGGGTGGGGGTGAGGCTTAGGTTGAATCCCAATTCTCATTTTCACCCTTAGCCCTCGTTTTCGAGTGGCCCTCGCTTTCAGCCCTTCCCCTCGAAACAAAGTGGCCTAGTGGTGAAATCTTTGGCCCTAAGAATTGGGACAACCCTTCAAGCTAGGGATGTGAATATCTCAAAATTTTCATGGTCGAATAATCGTTGGGTGGTATTAACGAATATTCGATTCTTCGATGTGTGAAAAAAAAAAAAAAAGACACGATCGGCATCGACCGTGTTTGTAAGACCGCTCTTCATTTCCCAACTTTCATCAATGAAATGACGTTCTATTTATCGTAGGCTTCGCGCACACGCACGAGCATAGCCCATAAGGCGAAGCCTAAACGGCTTTGCCTACAACCATAGAACAGAGTTATAGTTCATAACTACCGTTATTGTGACGTGTGATTCCACAGCGATGGACGTCCAGGTGTCCGTGGTAATGGTAATGGCTGCAGCTTCTGTCACACTTGCGAGCTTGAATAAATGTCGCCATGCTGGATTGGGTGGGTCGCTCGTCTCCACTTACTATGACAGTTGGATGCACTTTTTTGAGATGCGACAGCATTGTTGACGTGGAGCCATGGTAAGATAGTTTTGTTCCACATATCCCACTGGACAC
>CABFOP010080905.1:0-10677 GCA_900683385.1 Anoplogaster cornuta
CCACACACACACACACACACACACACACACACACACACACGCACACACAAACTCAGATGAGTATCAGCTAGTGAGATGGCAAGCAATCAAACACACCTCCTCACCTCAGCTTAATTAAACCTACTGCCCACCTCTCAGTGCTCAGTGCACCTCTGCACCTATAAGGGTCTTTGTGTTCAGCTCACCAAGACTCACAGTTTCTCATATTCATACACGTCATGCATCAACACACATGCACACACACAAAGATGTGAGATTGCACATAGAATGGCGCCCAAAAAGACGCTGACCCAATGACCCAGAGATGCAGAGCCGGGAGCAGCAGCAGGGAGGATGGGGCGGGAGAGGAAAGGAGAGAGAGAACTCCTTGTTTATATGCCTGATGCTTTCATTTCCCCGGTTGTGATAAGGCCATTCTGATGCTCATCATGAGAGGAGGAGAGGAGATTCCTAGGGAATATCTCCAGCCACCGGAATAACAGGAAACACCAATGAAGATAAAGAACACGAGACATGGACAAAGACAAGCAACCAGACAGATACAGATGCCTAGACACATAAAAAAGACACAGAAACACACACATGCATACAAGTGTGACATACAGACCAAAGGGGCTTTTTCTGACCAGTTCGGCTTGTGTACTCGGCAGTGCTTTAGCTGTATTGCTTTAACAGGGAGAATACCAGATGGTTTACTTCACTGTCTCCACGCTGAAGTGCAGAGCAGTGAAGATAAATCACTGTCTGCCGTCCGCCGCAAACTAAGATGGAAAAACTGAGTCGGGCTTCCAGGGTGCACTTCTGAATGCTGAGTTTACAGCAGGACAGTAGAGGAATGGTCCTCTGGAGGCACGCAGATGTCATCGCCGTTTGTGGGTCTCTTCTGTATTCTGTTTACCTCGTCCCTCGTTTGCTTTTCATCTCTTCCTCCTCTCTTTCATTTCGCTACGATTCTCTGTCTCATTGTATCTCTGTTTTCTCTTGTCCTGTTCTTTTAACTTCCTGTTTCTTTCTCTCTCTCTCTCCTGGCAGATAGTCACAGCCATTGCCTCTCCTCCAGCCTGACTGACAGATGACCATTAGGCAAACTAAAGCAACTAAATACCAAAACATGTATCATTATTAAACATTCAGCTTTGTTAAGGACATTGAAACAGTCAAGGCCTATCAAACTATCAACAGCCTTGGTGGTCCCTGCAATGGTACATTTAGTAAGGTGCTGTTTTTAGACTGAACATCTGATTTTCATGTCATCATCAATGAACTCAATGAACCAAAAACAAAGAAATATTTTCACTGGTCCACATAATCAATATGTTGGCGCCTCGCGACATCTATAAATGAACATTGAGCACAACTAAAATATGACTTACAAGACCCTTTTTCTAGTTCTGAGGAAATGATATTGCCCGAATGAAATCAAGTCACGATTGTGAAAATAATTCAAAAAGACAATATTATTGTGTAGTGTATTATGGGGCAAAATGGAGTTAAATGTAAGGCTGAGTTTAAATGTAAATCAAGACCAATTCAAGATGCAAGATGACTGTTATGACAACAATGTCTAAATGAAAGAGAGAGAGACAAACTAGAGAGAGAGCAGAGGAAACAGGTAATGAGAGAGTTAGAAAGAGGTGTAAGAAGAGAGTGAACATGATGGAGGGATGGACAATGCGAACATAATGAGTATAAAACATCAACCATTGTTCTTGTGATAGTAATTACACATTTCAGTGTAGCTGCAGCCTGGGGCAAAGAACACTAGCCATAATCACATTCACCTCATGTTAGTGTAACGAATCTGCATGCAACGCAGTGGCAGCCAAGCCAACCATCAAATCATCTCTGATTGTTGCTGTCTCCTGTTGTGAGAGAATGTATCTGTTACCTGACAGTACCAGTCATCAGCCATGACTCACAATCGGCCAATCACCACTTTTCCATAGAAAACATAGGATTTGAAGACTTGATTCAACTGGTTTTTCTACATCTAATCGGTTTGCCTCATTACATATTACACAATACACGTGCATACGTTATCCTGGTCAAACTCTAGCTTGGTTCCTGCTTGTCACATAATGAATTAAGCCTAAATACTGCTGAATATGCAGACACTCTTTGTGTCTCACTTTCATGCAGCCTTTCCATTGCACCTCTTACATATATTATCACCTAATAAAGTAAAAATAGAATAGTTATGACTGCAGTGAAGTTTCTGGAGAAACTAGAAATCATTCTATCATTCTATTTCCCTACTAGGGAAAAAATGCTTACACTGAGTAATTCTACTGCCCAGTCTGTGGCTATGCTAGGACCGGGAAGGGGGACTGGGGTTGGAAAGGATGAGTCATACATTGCTTTCCATGCTCAATGATTATACTACCCCATTACACAGAAAAGCACTGTTTCCCAGCTGAAGTGACTACTCGGTCTCTGAGGGTGGACTAGAGCTACGCTTCACCCTGCCATAGACCACATGCTGTGACAAAGCATACTGTTAAACAAAAAGTGGTCAGGATACCACATCAGTGGCCAAGTCCAACTTTTACATTTTGTTCCCTTTTGTCTGTCAAGTGAACAAGGAACACACCGCCCCACTGTCTTGCAACTTGGAAGTTCAATGGTCTGATCAATCTTCATCCATGTCTTTTTCAGTAGCTGGCCTTAACCATGGACAAGCAACATTTCAATGCCTCATGTTCAATGTCTCAATGAGAAACCCCACTCTAACTGGCTTTAGGTCAAGCACATTGTGTCATGAGTATGAAGCACCAGAAGTTAAAATTGCCTATATTATTTGGCCCTTAATTTGTCTGGAAAGGAATAGACATGTTACTGGCCAGAACATGGCAAATACATGTGCTATGTGTGTCACACAAAGGATCTCCTTAACTCTGACACAGGGTCAAAGGCTTGCCTGCATATCTTTTTAGCATCCATCTTGTTATCATGCATTAGTGCTGATTTACAGAGTCCTTCCCACAATGCCTGCATTTACAGGCAAGAAGTGGCACATGCAATTGCGGGGTCATTGCCTCTCTCCACAGTCCAGCTAGCTCAGATTCCTCCCCCAGCACTATGGTGTGAGCCACACACTAGAAACCACGTTTTTCATGATACTTATCTGATTGAGTGGAGCAAAACCTTAGGATTCACACTTTAAGGTGAGTAGGAAATAACCCACTGAAAAACAGCTTAAACTGCATGTCTGGCTTAGACTAACAACTAAAAATCAATTAATAGCTTCATGGATGCTTTGTTGCTTCATTATAATGCAGTCATGTCTGGTGTCTGCCTCTCACAAACTAGCCAAATCAGTCTATGAGGTAAATATTATTGTCAGATCTTGGGATCATTAATGCTCAAAAGGCTGCAACAGTTACATCCTTGCCATTTCATTTCATTACATATGACATTTACTTAATGACAAAGATCTCAGGACTCTACAGAACTATTAGAGGACAAGGCCTGTTAGAGTCCTGTCAAATTCAGATATACACCATACAGAGATTTATACAAAAGTGTTTGTCTCTTTTCTAACTGGCTTCCTGAAGAACATTTTGTCTTGTGACAGAATTTTAAATGTTGCATTGATCTGAGTTGTGCAGATATAAATGAAAAACAGCTGCAGAACAGCTGTATTCGACCTTTAACCCTATCATAAAGTTGGCCTGCTTAAACAAAAAGAACCTTTTACTGACCCTGGATGTGGATGTGCAAACCTGCCCAAAAAGCAAGAAATTGCTATAACCTTTGTGAAGTAACCCCTATGAGAGTACAGATGTTTTTTGATCAGAAATCCTCTAGCATAAAATGGTAAATGCAACAGTTTTTTCTTAATTCCTTGTTCCACCAGGAATGGGATGAAAACATCTGGAACACATTTTGTCCGCCTTTTTTGGAGGGCTAAGCAGACAGCACAATGGAACTTATCGAATCCAGATGTGAATGAGCACAGTGAAACAGAAAGGCCTTTTTCTTAGTAGCCCCTTTTTAAGGAAACTAAGGTTAAAACAAATATCGAATCCTTAAAATATAGCATCAATAATGATTCATGAATCAAATGGCCTGATTCCTTACCATATCCCTTGGTCCTTTCAGAAATGCATTTTTTTTTACCATCACTGGGTTTGGCCCAAATCCATCCTTGTTTTCATTTGCGCAAGATATTCAAAGAATGTTATGTCAGTATTTCTGATGACTAAAGTAGTTTGACAAGTAGACTGTAGTCCTGGAGGAATGTTTCTTATTGGCGTAGACCATCCAATAACCGTTTTCTTAATTAATGATAACAAACCACAGTGAAAAAGCCAAAATAAAATTGTGAAACTTTGTGAAAAGGCTCCATTGATTGTGGAGGAAACTCGGCAGAAAAAGACTATTCAATAGAAATGCAAAGGAAACCTTTTGGAGAAGAAGCCAGAGTTGGTCCACACCAGGTAAAGTATGGCGGTCATATAACTAGAAAATCCCAAGAAAACAAACTAAGGTCTCACACTAGGAGGTCAGGGAATTATATTGCTTATGAATGAGCATTGTTTAGCCAGACATCTGAAATCAGTTTCTGGGAACCCGAAGGTCAAATTGACCTCCATTACCTATGTTGTGGTTTTCAGTTTTCATTCTTCATCTTCACTTGGGCTAAAATTGTCTGGGAGTACAGAAGAAAAACAATATTCCCATAATGCACTTCTCTTTTCTCTCTCTCTCTCTCTCTCTCTCTCTCTCTGATCTCCACGAGTCACAGGAGAGTTTAGTGAAGCAAGGAGCAGTGAAGAATTCCTTTCTTCAGGCAATGAAACTGTAAACCTGACAGCAGTGGCAATCTGAAAGACAAGACCTTCACCCTTTGAACTCTGACCCCTCCTCTCATTCTTGACATCTACGTCACATTGGCTTTCTGTTATTACCGCCTTTCACTCGAGGGGAAGATAACCTACCCTGAGTATGCTCAGCCTGCCTGGCCTCAAGTCGGTGTTGCCTTGACAGATATTGTGTATTGCAAACAATTGGATTGTTTTATTCTGAAATGCTACACATCCATGTTGAGGAAGCTGTCAGCAGAAATGCATATTTTAACATTTCAAAACATACAACTGATCCTATCTTCAAATGTGTAAGTATAACTCTTAAGATAGCCAATAGCTTAAATGCTAATATCTAATTAGATTTACTTTTATGTCAAAATGACCACTGCAGGCTTCCTTTGTGAGGCTCAGTACATTACCATAACTATGCTAAAGAACTGGGCAATTAAAAATGTTTGTACTGCACTGAGGGTTTTGAAAACTGAGGGGAGGAAATTAAGAGCTAGGGATTTGCCACAAACAATTACACAAAATAGAACATAAAAATAGATAATCAGTTGACATACTGTAAACAAAAGCTGCAAAATATAGTCAGCATGTCGTTAACGCTCAAGCGATAAAGCATTCTCATGCTGCATGTGTCACGTGTCAGATTCCAGGAAGTGAGGCAGTACCATAATGGATCACTTACAAGACTGGTGGTTTTCTGTCGATTTTAAGAGCTGATTAAATCCAAGTGGATTCAATCCCATGCCCTGTAAAGTCTCACTAAAACTCCAGTCCAACTCCTCTATCATCAGAAATGACATGGATATGGCCCTTATAATATGGTGGTTGGGTTCAATTAATGAACGGCGTTTGTAAGCCCATATACTGTAAACCTGTAAACCCATTGAAATATCACCTGATCTATGGTATAACATAACGTCATTAATCATATAGCTCTGGAATCAGACTTGAATTGAGCATCCAGCTCTGTCACATTCTCATTCAATCCCACAATCCAGTTCAACTCAGAGACTTTCTGACCCCCCATGAAGAGGTACAGCAGACAGAACAGACCATCTGTTTACCTTGAAGGCCTGTGACAGGGCAGAAAACAGCAGACCACCTACCATGCAAGGCAGTCTCAAAGTGCTAATAATACATGTAGGCCAGACCCAAACCCCACTGCCCCATGCACAGTCCCGTGCAAATGCTTCTGATTAAAGATGACGAAGATGGGAGAAAAATCACTACTTTCATATATCAACCATCCTGCATGTTGAGATTATCAAGTTATACTACCACATGTTTACATTTGAGATATCTCAACTTGTTAGTGAGCAGCTGTGTGGCGAGTTTGCAGAATGCAATTGGTGAAACGAAAAGGAGAAAAAAAAATGGATTGTGGTCCCTGGTTCCCCAAGGCAGCTCCACCCTGCCACTTCAGACAATCTGGGGCCACGCCCTCTTATGAAGATTATGCTCATCCTTCTCACCAGTTTAAAAAAAAAATCTTGCCGGAACTTTTTTTTCACAGCAAAGGCTACACTCCATTAAAACATAATGGGAGACGTGCAGCGGGCAAAAACAACAGCGAACCGAGTCTTATATTCTGAAAGATTAAGTTCTGGGGTCAGTTCATGTGTTCATTTTAGAGAGTAATATCTAATGTTGTAAATACCCACACGTCACTGATTCATGTTATACGCTATCAATTAAGGGATGTTAATTAACGCTATATGTTATCAATTAAGGGTGGTCAGTCCTGCACATGGGACTGTCATGCCACGTTAGATAGTCCACCACAACACTTTTTTGATGATGTGTTTATAAGTGCATCGCTATGGCAAATAAACGGCCTGCATTCTTCATGTTCAACACATGAGCACTATAGGAGCTGTCACAAGTTTGATGAAAAAGACGGTCGGGGGTTTAAGTACAACTGCTTCAACAAATCCATATAGACTATTACCATATCAATAGAATAAGTCCCCAGTGTCTAAATATCAAACTACATCTCCAAAGACATCGCTTTGACTCAGAGTGGCACTCAGATGCAGAACTTTTTTTTTTTTGACTTTTTGACAAGTCCCCATAGTTTAGAAATGAGCAAACTGTTCATATGGGACGATTGATGAGCTTGGGAGGAGGGGCGGACATCACGGTGAAATACTTGTTGCATACACACACACACACACACAAAATTATCAGTGTGATCCAAATGCAGAGCAGCTCCAATAAACTATGTGAATTGTATCCCAAAAAAAAAAGTTGCACCTGAACTGCATCTTACCTGAGCTTGCTTGCGATGTGACAAAAAGCAGGACCACCGCTAGAGTGATCTGGGCGTCCCTTATCCTCCGTTTTACTTTCCATCTTATATGGGTATCCATGACCGCCAGAGCCGTCCTCGGCAGGGTGGATTCACTTTTGGACTGAGGGGGAAACTAATTGCAACTTAGAGACAACTTCTGATCGGGGCAGAATTTTAAAGCCAAAAAAAAAAAAAGAGTCCCAGAGAAAGAGAAGAGAGGAGGGGTGGGGGGTGTATCGTTATTTCTCAAGCAGCCATAAGTATTTTTTTTGAGAGTGGGTTCCTCCAGCTAGTTGACGGATGGGACACCCTCTCTCTCTCTCTCCCAGACTCCGCTCCTCTGCAACTTCTCCACTGCTTCTGCTCCTCTCAACTACCCTGCACAGACTGAGCCTCGGATCAGGAGTGGTGCCCCCCTCTTCCCCAGGCGTCACGTAGAGCCCCTAGAAGTCCGACGGCACAAGAGGAAAAAAATAAAAAGCTCCCCCTCCCCACCTCCTCCTCGCTGTCACTCACTTTGCGGACAGGAGAGACGGGCAAATCAGAGGAGTCGGTGTAATAGCGCTAGCCCTGTTATTGGCCGTGGGAGGGAGGAGGGAAAGTTTGAGGGAAAGTTTCACGCCTACATTCCCTCTGCGCTGCGGAGTTTTGCTCTCCTTGATGCAAAAAAGACGCAATTTCTGACATGCAACTGGCAGAGCGGGAAAAACAAAATGCAACCTAATTGTTTTTTTAATTATTATTATTGCCAAGATGTAGGCTATAGTGTTTTACTACTTTAGGAGGCTGTGAAATATAGCATCAAAATAATAAGAACATGCATTGTAGATGATGTGATTTATTTAAAGGGTGAGACGTTGCTGTGTTTACTTCTCCAAGGATAGAAAAGGGCCTCTATTAAAAGACGCGCACGTTGGCACCCTTTGACACGCCAGACAACTGGAGCGCACCCATGCACCACCGGAAGGGCCCAAATTTAGAAAGCAAGAATCATCAGACACAACAAAAACCTTAAACAGCAAAAGGTGAGGCTGCTTGATGAACCAGTTCTATTTACCACATCTATTATTGGTTGCTATCACTATCCTATTTTATTTATTTATGTATTATGATTATCAGCTCAGCCATTCCTTCAAACACCCATTTAAACATGTAGGCTGTGACTAAGTAAAAATCTGAGATGTCATTAACAATATAGCCAACATATGTATTTTTATATTTGTTTGTTTTGTTTCTGTGGGGGGGGAAACAGCATAAACAGCATTTAAATGTGCAATTGTAAATTCCTGATTTGTTCCTGGCCACACTGTGCTTCAGACGCCTTACTATCCCAGGAATGACCCAAAAATGTAGCTGCCTTTTGTAAGCTGTCATATGGCCTAGCCAGTGGGGGGCAGTCTTCCATTAACTGCCCCGTAAAAAGTTGTTGTTAAACACAGTAAACAGACAGCACAGCGGAGAAGAGGGATTTAATTGGGGCCACACCTGACACTGTCACATTCTGCAATGCGTGCAGGAAGAGCTTGAAAATGGACTCTATCAGAGCTCACACTAAAGCTGTAGACGATGTCCAATACCCAAGGGTGTGCAAGTGTCAGCTTATTTTGCACAACTGACAGAAAAACTGTACTATTGCTTTCGATCAGTAACAACTGTCTTGAACACAGCATAAAGGAACGTAGAGGATGATGATCACTCAACACAAATGTGAGACTGACTTCATGGCTGCCATCTGGATCAAAGACCTCAGGAGAGTCCTTATATAACGCCCAAACAGACGTGGCTTCCTTCACTGACAGACAGGAGCGTTCAGACAGGATCAGGCCTATACCCCCGGAGTCCCCTTTCAGCCAACTCTCATCAATGTACACACACAAAAGGTTTCTATGAACCTACGCTTACTTAGACACACACACATGCTTATAACCAATGAGGCACATGTCCAACCTTTTTCTTTTCTTTTTCATTTCCCCATCAGTGTCTTACCTGAGGTGATCCCCTCTCCCCGCTTGCTTCATTTCCTGTGTTAATACACTTTAAACCATTATAGGAAGATGATTGCCCGAGCCTTGAGTATAGGCTTTACACCTACACCACCCTATCTCAGGATTCTCCGACTACTCCTGTTCAAGGCTTTCGTGCACACATGCCCTTAAAATGACTCCTAACCAGAAACATGACGGTGGAGCTCCAGATGCGTATTGCCACATGTAGAGGACCATGCTGCTGTGACAGCTGTGCTTCCATTGAGGACTTGCCGACGGGATAGTCAAGTCAAGAGATTTAAAAATTAAATGACAAAAGATGGGACATAAAGTCTGACAAAGAGAGGTGATTTGTAATTTAGTGCTCGAGTGTTTCTGTTCAGAGCTCCAGTCCTCTCCTCAGTCCCTCTGCTAGTTCCTATTTTCCCCCATCTTCTTTTACTTGGTGGCTGACTGGAAATGAAAGCCAGAGAGAATTTAATTAAATCCACCAGTCTTATGGTTGTCCTTAGTGATGATTGGGGCTGTTATACTGCAGCCCAGAGTGGACATTTTTTATATTTATTTTTATCTATTTATTTATTGGTATCTTATGCCTTGTGTGAGCTGTGTATTTTATGTCTTTTATTCTTCTGTACAGCACTTTGGTCCTTTGTGGTTGTTAAAGTGCTTTACAAATAAAGTTGGATTGGATTGGATTGGATTGGATAAGATGTTGCTAGCAAATTAGTTCAGTGCATCTCCGTCTCCAGGAACTAGCATCTACTCTATAGCATCTTCTCCCTCGTCAGGTTCTCTGAAAAGCCAGACCTATTTGTCAAGGAGTCATAAACTTTATACAAGCTGAATTATATGCATTCACATCTACCTTTTAGATCTTTTCAATCATCTCCCAAACACCCAATCATCTTTCACCGTGCCTTACGTCAAAACACTGGAGGTGAATTACAGAACAGAGTTGATGCTGTGGTTTCGCTTTAATGATAGATTGTTCCAAGCGCCGGAACGGGAAATTCAAATACAGCATGAAAATCCCCCCCAAAAAATCCAGATAAATCACGGATCCTGGCGTTGAATAGTTCCTGGCCGTACCAAAGACAGATACGGTTTTTACAATTTTTTGTGGGATGTACTGTAGATCACAAATCTTGGGGAGACAAAATGGTAAGACTTTACAATACGGTTCGCACTTTTTGCGTAGTTACTATAGTAGTTACTAGCGACTTCCTCAGTAGTTCCTCATTAGTTCCTCAGTCTTTCCTCATTAGTTCCCTTTACGTAGTTACTATCGTAGCTATGGTAGTAGTTCCTCAGGAGTTCCTCAGGAGTTCCTCAGGAGTTACTATAGTAGTTACCACTATAGTAGTTCCTCAGGAGTTACTATAGTAGTTACCATAGTAGTTACTATAGTAACTACTGTAGTAACTACTATAGTAGTTCCTCAGGAGTTCCTCAGGAGTTACTATAGTAGTTACTATAGTAGTTCCCATAGTAACTACTATAGTAGTTCCTCAGGAGTTATTATAGTAGTTCCTCAGGAGTTCCTCAGGAGTTCCTATAGTAGTTACTATAGTAACTCCTGAGG
>CABFOP010080907.1:0-14466 GCA_900683385.1 Anoplogaster cornuta
TAATTTCCTGAATCCTTTCCTCGGTTTTCAGCACCAAAGAATGACGAATAATATCACCGAAGTTCACCGACGTGATGCCTGAGTGTTGTAAATGTGGTGTCCAGAAGTCTGCTTCTCCGTTGTATCCTGGTTAATGTTTTTTAGCGACAGAAGTCATATCCACCATAGTCCAGTGTTAAACAGTGTTAATTACTCGACTCTGGCTTTCCGAATGGACGTTGGTGGGCAGCAACGGCCGGATACGGCAGCCAATCATTTCATTGCAGCCAAATGGATCATCTAATCATTTAATTAGAGCTGAAGGTAACGTTAACAGACTGACGTATTTATTACAGTATTACAGCAGACACCGGATTTTTTTCATTTTTTTTTCTGAGGACTTGATTTATTGATTTCTGTCGGGATATAAAGACAATTTCTACTAATATAACCGAAAATGCTGCTCAGAACATTGCTCGTATTACCTTTAAACACCATAAAATGTTGCCTACAGGGGCGGGGGTCTGCGCTCTCTCAGTGCCCTTCTAGTTTTAGAAGTTTTGAGTCATAACCTCTCAAGATCAAGGAAAATGCAGTCCTATGATGTCCTTCAAAATAGGCTGCAGACCTGTCAGGTTAGTAAGGACTATTCCGGGTACCCCTATGAGGACTGATCTTGATGGCTCGCTCTCAGATGGTTGAAGGTTGATATTTGAGTCTCTCAGATTGAACTAGTAAAGGTAAATACGATTGTACACTGTGCTGTCCCTTCAGACCAGTGAAGGAGATTCACAGTTGCTCCACTAGGGGCAGCTCCACTAATTTAAGAGTGGTTAATGGAAGGGCAATTTTCAATTTACAACCACCAAACTGTGACATAGGTGGCAAGGTAGTCTCAAGGTTATCAGCAGTTGGAAGGGTTTTAAATTTAAGCTAAAACAAAATGGTATATAATACTATACAAAGTTGAACAAAATTAAAATTGAAATCTGTAGGTCATTTACTGTTTTGTCTATTTTTTTGTTTCTTGTACTGATTTGAATTAATGCCGTTTCAAGCCATTCTTGCCATTGCAGATCTGCTGCACTGCCCCGTTCCCTACCCTTTTCCATCTTCCCCAAAGGACAACAATAAAAAATAAGCTCTTGAGCTTTATTGTGTTATCCTGGCTCTTTTATTTTAATTCACATGTATCTTCTGTCTGAAGAATAATTATGTCTGAAGAATCAATTATGTCATCAAACTGTGTTACTTGTGAGGGTTTAAACAACCCCAAAAGGTTTTTGGACTTCTTGAATTTCGTCAAAAACATTTTCCAGTGGTGAAATGAGCCAAGTTGAAAATGTTTGATGCATTTCTCTTTTTTTGTGCCATGTCGCACTAAATGCAATTCGACTGGCTTCAGCGCTTCCACAGATGCATAAAGTAACCTTTCCACACAAAACTGTTTTATTTTAAATACAAAGAAATATACAGTAATGTATATAAATCCAACAGAACAGACCAAGCAACAGAAAATAGATATATTCTGCAATTTAACTCCACCATTGTATTTATTGATATATGATCTTTGACCTTTTTCCGATTTATTCTCTTTTTTTGTGCTCATACAATTTGATGGACGTCAGATGGAGGGTATGGACCTGTGTAATTTGATGAATTGAGAAACAATAAGTGACTTAATAGTGGTTATGGTCACTGACTCTCTCATCACCCTGTTTGCACAGACCAGTGTATAGGTACAGAGCCGCAGTCACCGAGATGCCCCCTGTGCATCTTGAACTCCCATCGCTGCAGGTAAGAGAGGTTTTTCAAAGAAATAAAACTGTCATGACTAGGATGTGGTGAATTCTTCTCTGTAGGCTTTACAATGGGCGTGATGGGTGTGGCAGTGGTTCTGCATTGCTTCAGTTTCATGCCAACCTCTTAATACCTGGCTTGCAGTTGCTCTATGTGCTTTGAGGTCTCACATTTCTGTATACACAATATCACTTAAGCATGACAGCTGTAATATAGCCTCATCGGCAGTTGTCAAAAGGACTTCCGACTGCATAAAAGGACAGATAGAATCAATGCAACCCCCTACATCACTCTCATTCAACTTAGCTGGATCTTGACTGTTGACTGGACCAATGACCATGGCAATCAAGATGACTTCAGAGGAATCTCAGCAGTGTAACAGTGTAAGATGTACTCAGCACAGCTCCATGCTGTCAAATGCACTTTTCAGCACCTATAGCACTGCAAACCAAGTTGGGGGAGGTTAACATTTAGCTGTTTGTTTTTTTTATTTAAAAAAAATAAAAATGTATTGAACAAGGGCTACCAGACTGCAAGTTTGCTGTGTTGTGTATTTCCAACCGTATTTCAGATGTTCTAGTCCCACGGTGCTGTTCCATTTCAGGCAAAGGTTGCATCTTCCTCTGGTCGCCTTCCTCTCCGGACACCCACAGGCAGGAGTGTCACTCTGGTTACCAGGAACAAAGATTCAGATAATATTCCACAGACAATACATGCTATTGCAGATCCTAAACATTGCGCTGGTCTGCTACCTGAACATGCTGTTGCTGGAGGATTCTAGGAAATATGATCTGTTGCTGTCCACAGTGGCCAACCGCCATGACAGTCTGAGATGGAGTATTGACTGAACCAACTTCCAAGTCCATGTTCCACAGTATGAAGTTGTCATAGACTACAGAGATCAGTAGACTACAGCAAAGAATAGCTGGTCCAACACATTGCACATTCCATTCCAGTAATTAAATAAGTTAATTTTGGTAAAACTATACATTCACATGGCTACTCACTTATAGTCCAAACTGTAGCTTTAAAGAAACAATCCACATTAAAACACTTTAGCATCGTTAAAAAGCAGCTATTGGCAGTGTACCTTACCCTGGGCCCATTTTTTTTTTAAATCTTTTTTTAAATTTATTTCTAAGGATAACTGTCCAAGCATAAACGACATGAAATCACGTCAACACTGGACTACAATGGACTTTGATAGCTGAAAATGTTTCAACTATCTAAAGCCATCAACAGTAAACATCAGCTTTTGGTGTCAATCCCACAGAATCAAAGAGCAAGGGCTTCTTTCTAGACATGCTATTTTGCACCGATGTTCAACAATCACACAGGGAGAAATCCATTGTAGATGAGGCAGTGATACAAATTTCTCCACCAACAATAGCCTCAATCAACCATAATGAAAACAGACAACAGTGAATCTAACGTTGCTACAGTAGCATGTGAAATACACCCTGGTTGATGGCTTCTTCGACATTTGAACAATTGACACGGCACACCAGAGCATTGTTGTCTCTCCATTCTCACTTTTTATTGACTGGAAAAACAAAACAAAAAACGCTATCACTGTTGCTCTTTCCATCTACACATATAGTAGGTGAGAACCTCCTCCTCTGGGGGATGTCGAATGTCATTTTAGAAAAATCACTAACTGGTTGAGGGAAAGCAGGTAGGTTGGCTACACAAAAAAGTAACAACAAAAAAACAAAAACAAATTTCAACACTTAATCTCAAAATAACCCCTGGAATGCACTGAACATCACAAATTGAATGAAGTTTGTGTAGGAAAACCCTGAATAAACACCTACAATTTTGCATCATATCATATTTGGCACACTAGCCTCTCAAATTCCTGCAGAATAGTCCAACCAGTGTCTGGTTAGAAATGGCCACAGGAAAGACACAATATTGTATGTTGATATGTATACAATATTTGTAACTACTAACTGTATAACTTTGGTAGAGGAACTAGAACACTTTCTTCTCTGCAAAAACTCCTTGTCTAGCAACCTTGTTTACCATATCATTCATTATTTAATTCATAGATTATTCTTTAAAACATTCTGGAAATACAACTTGATGTCATATAATTGTATTTTCCTTCATCATGAGAACTGTCAACTAAAATGCATTAAAACAACAACACATCATTTAGGACAATTTAGGCTGTTTTTGCAGGAAAAAAACACACTACTGTAAAATAAACTGAAGACAACAAACAACAAACAAACAAGTTAAAAAATAGTGCGACCAGAATAAAAATAAACTATCACATGAACAAACAAAAAAAAGTTAGAAGCCTAATAGGTTCAGGTTCAAATAATAATGGCCAAGATCATTTCAGCCCAGGATTACCTTGGGTGAAGGGCCTATCCTGAACTGGTCTTCGCACAGTGCTGCAAGTGAGACCAGCAAATGCAATGAACTTGTGAAACTGTTGAACAGCTTGAAAACTAGTCGCTGGCCAAACACGGTAAAGAAGACAGACGGGGACAACGCCAGAGTTATACGACTATCTTATAACTCCGAGCAGTTACATTTTATTCGTCATTGGTACATCCGGGTACTTTATTTTTTGATTGACAGTTGCCATGGCAACAAGCTAGAGCATCGCCATTTTGTCAGAAGGGTTTTTTTCCCAGCTCAGTCTTTTCAAATGTTCTCCCTTCCCGCCGGAATAATGCTGTCACTGGATATATCTTTGACATTTTCGGTTAAGGAAATGCGTCGAGTGGATCGGATTAAGAAAATCAAGAGGCAAACGATTTAACATAGTTGAAATAATTAGGCGGCGCCGCACTAACTCGGTTGTCCGTGTCTCTGGTCCACCGGGCCGGTTCACTGCGCAGGTTTGGACCGCGCGCCATTTTGTGAAAATTGACACAAAATTCTTATCCAAAATTATCAGAGGACACGATTTCTGTTTTTTTATGTAGTCCGGATTTATTCAGATGGTTGTATGTATCGAAGTGACCGACGCTGTATTTGTAAAGACACGTAAAATCTGAATTTGGTACAACGTTCATTTAGTGGTAGCTAGAATTGTTAGCTTTAGGCTAACCAAAGAAGCTAGAGCTAGCCAGGGTAGCTAGCTAATGATAACCGCGTTCATTTTGTTAACTAGCTAGCCAGATTGCTAAGGGTTAGCTAGTAAGTTATACGTGCTAGTTAACGTTAGCAAGTTGCTAGTCATCAGCTGATACCAGTCAAAGTTGCGTTTGTTGCCAATGCTGTTCGTGGACGCTTACGTTATGGTCTAAAAAACATGGTAAAATTGGCTGACGGATTATTTTAGAGTTTGCCGGTCAGAGGAAGGGGATCGGGTTTAACGTTACTCGCTAACCGGGCAGGGAGGGGAGAATCTCAAGCTGGATAAGTTGCCTCATCATACAGGTTATTGGACTTTAAATGAAGATCGTGCCATCAGAGGTGAGATTTGGAAAACAACATATTTGACGTTAGTCAACGTTAGCTTAATATTTAACATTAGGGAGTATGCTAACCTATATACGTAACGTGAACAGTTAACAATGATGGACGCAACAGTAAAGTTGGGAATGGTAGCTCATGGCATGACAGCAAGCTAACGTTATGTGGCGGTGCCGACTCTTCTGTAACGTTAGCTAGCGTTAACGTTTGCTTAGGCAGTAGGTCGACAAACTAACGTTAACATTATGATTAGCTTCCCAGCTAGTTGTTAGCTAAAGGTGCTAGCGGATGGTGTGGGCTTGGACGGAGAATCATGCTGGCATGGTGTTAACGTTACGTTATAGCTAACCTTGCAATATGTGAGATTGTCATTGTAACGTATGAAGCAAATGCTACCGTACTAGCTAATGTCAACATTCTCTTTGCAGCTATTGCATTGTTTAATTGCATCCATTTTATTACTGTCATTCGAGTCCACTGGTAAAAGGTTACATTAGCCCTCCTAGCTAACTTCGCTAACGCCTTTTAGCTAATTTGGCTAACCTAGCTAATGGTTAACGTTGGCTTGTTGACGAGCCAGCGGAATGGGCCCACAACCCGCTGGCTGACCATAGCGTCACTAGCTAACGTTGGATTGGTGAGATATATGCTTGCTTGTCCCGCAGTTTGTAGGGTAACGTTAACAACGGTAACGTTAGCTAGTTAACGTTACAGTGCTAACGGTAACGTAGGCTTCAATACGTTTGTCATTTATACGGGGAATTCGAGGCACACACGAACGATATTAGTAGGTGAAGACGCGAAATACACTGAATATGCTCTCTAAATTTCAACCATGACGAGATCTACCCCATCAACTGTAAGTACAGAGCTACTCGGGTACCTTGTGGACATGAATCTTTAGCTTTTAATTATTTTGGATGGGTTGCGTTTCCTTCAGTTTTGGAATGGATCTGGCTATCAGCAGGGTGTGAGAAGATCCAACATAATCTTAGATATTTTTCATAGCCACCGCTTATCATATGATACAGCTACTAATAGCTAGCTAGCTATATTTACACCTAAATAGGCCCGTTGATGCCGTGATGAATAGAAGTCACGGAAGGAACTGTTCATAAGTCAGTACTGAAATTGACGAATGCTCTCAACATTAAGAATGGTTATAAGAGCTGCAAGTGCGATTGTTAAATGGTTTTGTGGTCTACTACAGTTTGAATTGTCTTAGTAGCAGTGGTCGTTCAAAGAAGTTAAAACCATCCTGTAGTGTTGTCGAGTTAGCCTATTTCAGGCATTACGTTTGGGAGATGGGTTCAAAACAAACTTTTTCACTTTGTACATTTGCATAATCTGGTACAGTAATTTCAGGTGGGCCACTTAGGATGTGACTTATTTAATTATTGGGAACAACAGATTTCAGGTCCACTAGGATCCACTATAATTTTCAGCTGGATTGAAATGGACATGCTGAGAGGAGATCCAGTATTATTAAATCCACAACATTAATACTGATTTGTTTTGATTGTAAGTTGGTATCTAGTGAACTATAGGCTATAGGCTGTCTTAACAGTTTCTCACAAGAGCCTCACACCTTTTGTATTTTGAAAATGTCATTGTCTGGGCACTAACTGCCTTTGACTGTTTGTCCACTCAATATATAAGCACCCTGCCTTCTTTTTGAATTTCAAGTTTCATTCTTGAGAGTTCATGAATATCCCCACAGTGTTCCAATTTTTGGGGTCTACTTTCTTTTGTTTGGGTTTGCTATCCCTTCCTTTTCACCAAAGTTTAATCACTATGAAGTTAAAGCCCACCAAAGATGCACAATGATAATGATGTGTTTTTATTCTTTGTAGTGGGTTGTGGTTTGCTGCTGGACTCTCCTCCCAGGATGATATGAAATTTTACAGGAGACGATGCATCCAGGTTAGCTGCTATATATTAAGTCTTTTCCCTTTGGTGGGGAGGGGCACACTTAAGTTCTTCTTCTTTCACTGTTCTGACTGAATACAGTGTCTAATCTTCTAAATTAGAAGGCATCCTAAAGTGGGAAAAGTCAAACAATGTCTACTCATAATTAAGCTCTGGAGTGAGCACAGTATTTCACATTTCCATGGATTGTATTTAAAAAGAAAAAAATGGTTCCAGACCTCAAAATGATGGCAAAATAGTTGACTTAATGGTCTTTAGGTTGCAGCTGAGGAAGCAGGAAATAAAGATCACTTTAGACCAGCCGTCCTGTCAAATCAGCCTAATAATTTTACTGGTTCAACAATGATATGTCTTCAAAAAAAATCCAAAAACATTATTAGGAATATAATAAATTGAAAGTCTTTATTCAATTAAGATGTAGGCCTATCAAATTCAGCAAAATTACAATGCTTCTTTTCCAGGATGTATTATTGAATCCTTATCACTTGAGGGTCATCCACTATCAAATTAAATATGTGTATAAAATATATAAATGTATAAAATATCACATAACACTTAGATTGCACACGTTACATTTTTTTTTTAAATTTATAACCACTGTTCTAGTATCTCCAGGTTCCTCTTATTTCTGTTGCTGGATGTGTATTTCTTCCTTTTCCACAGCTGGGTCAGCTTTCTAACACACTCAGATAGAGTGCAGGTTTTGGGCTGTGCTGCTATTTTGCTGTCAGGCTCTTGTGTTGAAAGCAGCGTCTAAGTGTGCCAAAGTTCAATTTTATTTCTTGTTTATTTCTTGTTTTCTCATTGGAAAATGGGAGCAGCTCTGCCCTGGCAACAAAAGTAGGCTATTTGCATACTGCGTTGTGATTGGTCTGTGCATTGATGGGCTTGCCAAATCACGCTGTATCTCTGTGGTGATAGGCTATGCTAATTAGGTGCTGTTGCTGGGATTCTGAATAGTGGTTACTGTGTAGCACTGGTGAATTGTGTTGTCTGGTGAGAGATGCTGATAGCTGAACATGCTATTTAATATTTTTTTGATTCCTTCTGGCTTAAAATGAAGGATGATTCCCTGTACAGTGTGGAGATGTTTTATTTTCAGCCCCTTTTACTGTTAAACCCACTGTTTTTGCTCCTTTTTACCACAAAGGTTGATATATGACTGTTTTATCTTTTATTGTGAACATCCTTTGATGCATTTTTGTGATTTTCTTTTTTAAAAATTGTATTTATGACATGTATTTTACACAAGACATAATGCATTTGACATTTGCCACAGCTATGAATTTATCCTGGAGTTATTGTTCTCAACATCTTATGATTATCTTAGTCTGTTTAGTATAAGCTTCAGAATGTCAACATGCATGGTAATATTAAAAATGCATAATTTGCAAGAGATTTCTTTTAAGTCTTCCTTAAAGGTGAATTAAGATATTTTTTGTTATGAGAAAATGTGCACTGTTGTGTAGGTTATACAGTAAGTGATGGTTATTGATATTAAATCTTCACATTAAGGCTTGAAGCCCTGAGTAGCCTATATTTTTAGCTGTCTTATGTTCTGGTCAAAGATGTCTTTTGTGTGAATGAAATGTACCTGTTCTGTATCCAGAAAACTGCCCTTTTCACTTCTTGGTGTATTTTGTTTTATATCATGTTGAATTGAGTTAACATGCAACTCATGACTGTTAATTTCTTCCAGGAGGAGAGACTTCAGCATGCAAACCTTCGTCCGTCCGGCTTGCGCCCTCTTTTTCTTTCCACACTGCTGGTCTTCAGATGGCTGCTCCAATGCCCCATACGCACCAGCAGTACAGTGACCGCCACCAGCCAAGCACTGACCAATCTGTTACGGTCTTACCGTACAGCGACCAGACACCACAGCTCACTGCCAATCAGGTACACTGTTAACTCACACTTTTAGATATAAACAATGATTTGCACAACATACATGAAGGTTAGGTCATCATAAAAATGTAGACAGTGGGGACCCTGAATCCCACAAGCCATACCACATGCACATGCTTTTATTTTAATTTTATTTATTTTGGTCTTAATGTGTGATGTTTTAAGAATTGTGAAAGAAAAGTAAAAAAAAAGAAGCTCAGTTCATTTTTCTACTTATATCATTAACTAGTTGCTTGTTCAAATGTTTCTTCCACTACAAACACTCAATGTTATTTAAAATGTACTTAGTGGCCTCTAAGATTTAGCATAGGTCATGGCCGTTCTAAAAGTACTGTGCATATTGATCATGTATGTGAAATGTTAATGTGACTCTACTCTTTGGTACTTCAGAGGCACATGCCCCAGTGCTTTCGTGACCCAACTTCAGCTCCCCTGAGGAAGCTCTCCATTGACCTTATCAAAACATATAAACACATCAATGAGGTTAGTATGTTATTTATTAAAACTTTCAAAATTAGTTTACAGTGGGACAATTTGAGGAGTCATAATCTTGTTGTTTTTTTTAAATTTGATAACTCAAATACAAAATGTTTTCAGTGAATATTGAGTTTGATCACGTGTCTTGCTTTTCTTTTGTACATTTTACAGGTGTATTATGCAAAAAAGAAGCGACGGCACCAACAGGGTCAGGGTGAAGACTCCAGTCACAAAAAAGAGAGGAAGGTTTTCAATGATGGCTACGACGATGATAACTATGACTACATCGTCAAGAATGGGGAGAAGTGGATGGACCGCTATGAGATTGATTCCTTGATAGGAAAAGGGTCATTTGGACAGGTGCTTAATCTTAAATGACGCACACTCTTACATGTGTGTATATGTCAGAGAAAATTATGATGTAAAAATAGAAACTGAGTAATGGTATTATTTTGCTCTGTATAAGTAAGTAATATATTTGACCGCATCTCCTGCATTTTTTCTTTCGCAGTTAATAATTTAAATATTTGTATTAATATTGATAATGGCATTTCTACATAAACTTTCTGAAACACTTACATGTTTTTTTTTCCTGGCATCTTCAGGTTGTGAAGGCCTATGATCGTGCAGAGCAGGAATGGGTTGCCATTAAGATCATCAAGAACAAGAAAGCTTTTCTCAATCAAGCCCAGATTGAAGTGCGCCTCCTAGAGCTCATGAACAAACATGATACAGAGATGAAATATTACATAGGTAATGTACTCTTGAAATTCTCATCTGATGCACTGCAAGCCTTAATTGAAATTCATTTAGGAAAATTTAAGTTAATTTGGAGGGCTTTCCTGTCCTCCCTGTCTGTACTGACCTGGGTGCACTCTTCTTCCTCTGCAGTTCACCTCAAGCGTCACTTCATGTTTCGGAACCACCTCTGCCTCGTGTTTGAGATGCTTTCATATAACCTGTACGACCTACTGCGAAATACCAACTTCCGCGGCGTCTCTCTTAACCTCACCCGGAAGTTTGCCCAGCAGCTATGCACGGCGCTGCTCTTCCTGGCCACGCCTGAGCTCAGCATCATCCACTGTGACCTGAAGCCTGAGAACATCCTCCTGTGTAACCCCAAGAGGAGTGCCATCAAAATAGTGGACTTTGGCAGCTCATGCCAACTGGGACAGAGGGTATCTAACTGCAATTTTGTTTTCTTTTAATAGAAATATTGGTCCATTGCTTAAAACCCCCCCAGGTAATTTAAAGTGTCTGATTGCCCTTGGTTTCTTTCTGTAGATATACCAGTATATCCAGAGTCGCTTCTACCGTTCCCCAGAGGTGCTGCTGGGAATGCCCTATGACCTGGCCATCGACATGTGGTCCCTGGGCTGCATTTTGGTGGAGATGCACACTGGAGAGCCCCTCTTCAGTGGAGCCAATGAGGTATAGGGCCAGAAATTTAACTGAAATATCTACCTAAATGCTGTTCTATTGTCTGTCATTTAACTAATGGGAATTTAAACTAGCTTACTGACATTGACAGAAATCAGAAATATGAAGTCAACAAGCAGAGATGTCTAAAAGCAGAAACATACCAAAACAGAGCTAAATGACCGCTTTTTGTGAATGTAAAATATGTGCAAGACTATAAGAATAGTACAACATGAACAAGGATATTTGAAACAATTTAAGCAGTTTTTGTGGCCAGTTCAATTTGAACTGAGCATAAATATTTTGACAACTAAAGTAATACGCTTTTAAAAATTAATGTATCCAGACTGTCGTGTCTTGTCTGCTTTTAAAAAATGTATTACTATTATCAGAAAATCAATCACCATGATGAAACCATTTAGCAGAACTGTGTGATACTTTTGCCTCTGACTGCATATGTAACTTAATTAACAACAATTTCCTCAGGTGGACCAGATGAACAAAATAGTTGAAGTTCTTGGTATCCCGCCCAATCACATAATGGACCTAGCCCCAAAAGCCCGGAAGTTCTTTGAGAAGCTATCGGATGGTACATGGAGTGTTAAGAAGACCAAAGATGGCAAAAGGGTGAGCTCAGTACCATACTGCTATCCACTGAATGTGATCACACAGAAGTCAGTCTGTGGCTAATACATCTAATTTGTTTGTTTGATTTTCTGTTGTAACCAAACAAGATTGTGTAAATTGTGTGATGTAATGCAGAATTTGCTGGTGAGTAAGCCTCTTATTCTCTTTGTGCCCTGCCTTGGGTAGTATAAACCTCCAGCCTCGCGGAAGCTCCATTCCATCCTGGGTGTGGAGGCCGGGGGTCCAGGTGGCCGACGGGCGGGCGAGTCTGGCCACGCTGTTGCTGACTACTTGAAGTTCAAGGACCTGATCCTCCGGATGCTGGACTATGACCCCAAGAGCCGCATCCAGCCCTACTATGCCCTGCAGCACAGCTTCTTCAAGAAGACTGCGGATGAGGGGACCAATACAAGCAGCAGCGTGTCCACGAGCCCGGCACTGGAGCAGTCCCAGTCTTCAGGAACCACCTCGAGCACCTCCTCTAGTTCAGGTAACCGCCACTTGAATCTGCATCCAGTGGGAAGCCATTGATTTCAGTTTCTGTGTACATGAGAAGCATTACAGGAAGACAGCATCACCTTTCACATCACTACAGTCATGATTTGCTGTACAAGGGAAAATGGTTTGCAAGTGGTTTTGTGGAAATTCACATCTGGACTATGCATAGTATAACTATGTACTACTACTATTAAAACTAATATGTAGCTGTCTGAATTGGCATTTCATGTTTACACTTGAAACAATTATAAAGCACCATTTGGTTATGTCTTATACCTTAATAAATGTTTACTAATGCTATTGTATCAAACATGAATGTTTTGTTTATGTAACATTGTTCCAACTGTGCTCGTGACACTTGTGTTTACCCCTTAGGAGGGTCATCTGGGACGAGTACCAGTGGCAGAGCAAGGTCAGATCCTACCCATCACCACTTGCACAGTGGAGGGCACTTTGGCACGGCCATGCCTGCCATTGATGGTGACAGCCTCTGCCCACAGGTCAGTAAACTGGTATGGAGAGATCTAAAATCATATTTAAAAGTCTAAGTAAGAACACCAAGTTATTGGTGTAATATGTTTACAAGAGTATTACAAGTTTCCACATTTTTACTCATTCAGTATAAGCTCAAAGGTTTCACTGTTAGAAGTATGGTACATAATGTTTATCACCTCTATTCCAAATGAAATGAATGAAACTTTTTCAGACCAAGTCAATTCGAAGTTAGTGGAATCACACATACCTTAACCCTCTGAGACCCTTTTCCATACCTTTGTATATTGCCTTATAAAATTGTCATTTTTTACAGTTTCATCAAGTATTTACATTCCCCAGGACCAGCACAACCTCAGCTAATTGTATATGTCACTCAATAAAGACTTCTACACACTATTTTAAGGTATACTAGCCCATAAAACAAAAAGACCAAAAGTGGAACTTGAATCTTTACCTATTTTATTGAGAACAGCACTGCAAACCATCATAACCAAACAAAAACTCTACACAGAACATTGCACACGTGTTTGCATTTTACTAGAAGTATTTTGACGCTTCCAGCTTCTTCTAATCATAAGTAATGCCCTTTCTTTTGGGCAGTCAGAGTTTTTCCTGCCAATGCATTTACCTAAACATGATATGCATCATGAGACACTCCGATTGGCTGTCACTTCACCCACTGGAGCCAATAGGAGTGTAGAATGTCGTCACCAACAAAGATGGCGGCTGAGAATAGATCTATATACATCCAGAGAAAGAAGCAGTGCGCCAGGCAAAGGGGAGAGTATATCCACATTTTTTATAACTTTTCTTGGTAGACGGACTGACCTAACTCAGCGTCGCACACAGATAAACACTTGCCGGTTAGCGCCGCTTCTCTAGTTTACGATGCAAAAAACGTCATGTCTCTTAGCTCAAACCATTGCAGAGTTATGATGCTCTAAAGACAACATGATATTTGGGTCTAAGAGGGTTAAATGAAATCTGTAGCTTGATTGACTGATAATGTTCTGACTGCCATACACAGGGCAAGCATCCAACTGTAATGCAGCCTATGAATTACATTTCAAGGAAGTTTGATTGTTACAATCTCTAGCAAGCAACACAAGTTATTCTAACTAACTGAGGGGAACTTTGCTTCAATTTGATTTACTCTGATTTAAGTTTTAAATGTTTTCTGTTTGAAAGTCAATAATGCACCTTTGTGTATATATTTGTGCATACTGGTGAAAAAATTAACTGGCTGGCTTAGCATATGATGTCAATGAGAGGGACAGAGGAATCAAATATGTAATTACTTTACAAATATTTAAATACTTTTCCTTCATCAAACTAAAGATAAAGACTAACTTCAAACATTGAAAATGAGCTCTATGCCACAACAAGTGACTTTTTATTTTCTTGACATTGACAGGCAAGACAGCCTTACCCTCCTCCACTGGTGTGGGGAGGCGGTGTTGGACCAGAGTCCGTAACTGGAGAGACCCACCCAGTTCAGGAGACCACCTTCCATGTTCCCCCTCAGCACCCTAAGGCCCTGCATCCCCACTCACACCCTCATCACCATCACGGGCAGCTGATGGCCACACGCCCACGCCCACGCCACTACACCTCCCCGACACACAGCTCCTCGACACAGGACTCCATGGAGGTGGTACATGGCCATCTGTCCATGACCTCCCTGTCTTCCTCTGCCTCCTCTTCCTCTACATCGTCCTCTTCCACTGGGAACCATGGCAACCAGGCCTACCAGCTCCGCCACTTGCCCGCCGGTGCCCTTGACTTTGGTCAGAATGGCGGGCTGAGCATGGGGCTGGGTGCCTTCTCGAACCCGCGGCAGGAGACTGGCATGGCAGCACACCCGGCATTTCCCATGGGCACGAACACAAGGCCCGCCCCCTA
>CABFOP010080909.1:0-10799 GCA_900683385.1 Anoplogaster cornuta
CACGCACACACACACACCACCCCACACACACACACCCCCCCACCCCCACACCCACACACACACACACACACACACACACACACACACACACACACACACACACACACACACAGAATTCTGAATTATCTTGTCCTTCCTCCTTGGTAACATTGCAGCATCGGTGACATACAATGCATGACATAAAAATGTGTTCTTCGGCAAAAAAAAATAGAACAAGCTTACACAAAATAGATATACAAAACTGATATACAACTCTCTCACAATAGTGTATGAGCAGATGCACATATATGACTCTTGGTGCACATGTAATATTCATGAGCATCTCCAGGCAGCAAGTAGCATTGTTTAACCACTTTCCTAAATCAATCAGCTGGTCCATTTTAAAATGTAATTTTATTGATTCTATCTTATTGGAGATGTGCACAGATGTGCCTGTTGTGCTAAAAATGACCAGTTTCAGGCCTAAAGAGTGTGAACACAATTAAACAGGAAACATGACTATTGCCTAGGGAACTGAAGATGGCAACTCTGTTAAGAATTATGTGCCATTTGTATGTACTGTAAGCCTACAGTATGGTTAATTTAGATGTTGACCAGCCTAGCCTGTTGGTGCAATCTAATCTAAGTGAAAATAATCCTTTAAATGACAGTATTCAATTGCTGTGAATTGTATCTGGCAAAGACAAACACTGGAACCATCTGGAAACTGTATAACCAGGAGGACAGAATGGGAAATTAAACATGACTGTCTGGTAAAGCTCTAAATATGGTCCAATTCAATAATGTGATTACACTAGTTATATCTAGGTTTCCACATGTGGACTGTACAGTATATTCAAAGCAAAAGTTAACAAAAACATTTGTATTTGGTTTTCATTTGGGTATCTTATTTTAGCTTAATGTTTCTGTCCAGTCTAAGACTAATGTAATTAGACGTCTTGGTGAATGATGGTCCTGTCGCACAGCCTCGCTGCCTCAGCACCCAGCAGGCGCCCCCAGTACCAACCAGACTCCAGGAGAATGATCCCAGTGTGTTTGGGACTGGCCTGGCCAGCAGGGTGGACTTCCATTATCATGAAACCTCCACAAACAACAGGCCAGTTGTCTCCTCATTACTACTGTCGTCCGCTGCTCATCTGGGGACTTTCTGCCATATGCTGGATTTATCAACCCAGTTCATAGATTCATTCATTCAGCTCCACGGCTGAATATTTAATCATTTCATCCTATAGACTGTTAAGACCATAAGTATCCAATTTTAAGTCACGAACATGCGAGACGACAACTAATTACAAGGGCAATAAATATGATCTGAAGTAGGCCTATAGCGACTTTGATTTTGTGATATGATAAAGACTTTGTTTGGAAATGAATGCATACATATATAAGTCGCTGTTTGGTGGCTTCGAGCAATAATACAGACAGATTGTAATAGTTAATCGCGATGAAGGCAACGAAACCCTCTGGATGAGCCTATTTCAAGTTGGACAATTGAAATGTACCACCACCCTGTAATCAAAGTCACTTACCTGTTTTCATGTAAAGGTCTACAATTCCTCCTCCAGTGTCCCCATATGGATCTGTGTTAACCGGCCGTCGGATCCACATAGAGTCCAATGATACGGACGTGTTGTGCGGACTCTCCTCCCGGCGAGTCAGCAGAGAGGAGTGCAGCAGGGCGCCTGTGAGGAGGAGGAGGGGAGGAAGACTACGATGCAGACGGCGACCACCCTGCTGCCCCTGATCACCACTAACCCAGGAGAGCTGCTGGATGCTCTCTGGGTAAAAGCCCTTCAGTCAGCTGCCCTAACTCAACAGTAAAAGCCCCCCAGTCTCGCAGTCTTACCCCCTCTGGTGGGATCCTGTCCCCGCAGGACCTCTACTGGGAGCGCATCCCGCCGCTCCCTGCGCGTCGCATTGCAAATGGTATACATTCAGGATCATTGAGCGATCTACTCGGCGTGAAATCACCGCATGGCCGAGGAAATTACATTTGCTGAATCAATCAATTTATTAAAAAACGCCAGCTCCGCTTTATCTTTATCTCTCAATTATCTTGGGTGGTTTTGCAAGGAAATTAAATCTAGCCATATTTATATAGACTATCTAAATATAGCTAATATATCATATATCCATTTTCAACATTGTTTAGACGTTGTTGACTGACTATTAATCAAAGATAAATAATAACTACATTTAATAAGGCTACATTACCCCCTCCTTAATAAATGTAGGTCTATTGCCATGGGTTTACACTTAGGCTATAGGTCGATGCAGACATATTTAGCCTATAAATTGATATAAATCCTTAGATATGTTTTAATATATTAGTTTACCATGACAAATGTGCTGGCGTAATAAAAGTTGGTGTCATAAATGTTAAAACTGAAGCTTGTACATTTCTGTTTGAAGTTTTTCGATTGCCTGCCTCCACGGTAACTTTCTCTCTTACAGCGCCATCTAGTGTCATGATCTTGAGCCTGCAGACGTGGTCTAGCCTTTATTTTCTAGGCTTATTCATCAAGTTACATCTTGCATATTTTATCAGTATATATTATCAGTAATAATATGCTTGATAGTTTAGGCCTACTTGATTGAATAGTTCACATAAATAAATTGTATGTGAGTTTTGTGAAAAATGCATGAATGTGACAGAACAATGTGCATTTTTCTATTTCAAACAAACTAATGAGCCTATGATGAATTGTCACCTGGAAAAATGGCTCATTAATATAAAGACAGAGAAGCACAACATCTAAACAGCTCCCACTGCTCATCTGTGACAGGTGGATGCTTGGTTCATTTCAGCATGACATCTCCATCTAGTTCACAAATTATCTCAGTTGTTTCTCAGGTGTTTCTTGTGCATGCCAAGTGCACGGCAATAGAAGCATGTGACCTCACATCCATATTGTGTAATCTTAATCAAAAGGCATTTATTCATCACTGCTTGGTGTATTTACAGCTGCCTCTGTGATATATTACATGTTGTTGCTTTATTATTATTCTTTATTATTCTTCTATGCTTATTGTGACATTTTCTCTTGGTCAGGAATCAAAACAGAATGGATAGGCTGCATTGATTTAAATAAAGATATGGGGATGAGGATGTGGATATTTAATACAGACACATTGCTTTTCAATATAATAGGCTTTTATTCCCAAATGCATCGGAGTTATGAATTAGCCACCTGCTGGGTTTTGGCACATTTTCAAAATGTAGATTATTGGGAATTATAGGGATGAAAGAGATGTAATTATCTGATATTATTACAACAACCCATAGTCGATACCACTGAGTGAAGTGAATTAGCCATATACTGTAGATCATTAAGCTTTACGGTAGCAGCATGAGGCCTTACATATTTTGAATTGTATGCAGGATAGATCTTACCATGCCTTTAATGAGTAAGGATCATATCAAAAACCTTTGGAGCAATAAACAGGGACGTATGTGGTTTTGTATACTGTTCTTTATGGCCTTTTATTGAGAAACAATGTTTAACTTTTGATCTGTCAACCATCCATTCTTCTTAAGCGTTTCTCAGATGCTATAACGGTGCCCTTTGATTCAAGCACTTAAGCTCTACTGAATAACTTGCTATGGTACATTTGGTTAAGTGAGAGATTATTTTTCAAACAGTAGGAGGTGCTACGTGATTTCAAATCCATCTTGCAGAGAGAAGGTGCTTTGGAAAAAGCAGGGCTTCATTGCTGCCACCACTAGGGCTGTGTGCTGCCATATATCAGTCATGTAGATGTGGGTGTGCAACAGCTAAGGAGTACAGGCGGAAATGAGACAAGCATCAAAAAGGGAAATGAATTGCAACTGCACCAATACACTTACCAAACACAATGTATAAACACACATTCAAACCTACAGGAGAAAAGGGAGAGAGAGAGTTAGTTGTAGATTTTGGTATTAATCGTGGTTTGGATTTACATTCACTGATGATAAAACGCATGTGTAGCGATGTGAAGTTGAGTTGCAGGCATTTTAAGGATAATCATACATTACATACATCATACAAAAGACGTGCAGTGGGAAATGGGACAGTGATGCAAAATTCACAAAATCTTTGCTTGTGTTGAAGTGGAAATCAGCCTTGCAACACGGGCAACCCCCACTTGCTTTGGCAAACACAATGTATATTGTCCATGCTTGTCTAGGGGCATTCAAGCTTAACAAATACCTCTCACACTAAATGGCACTGAAACAACAAGAGATGACACCAGGGCAACCACTACAATTACTCAGCCATGGAATGTCTCTCTTTTTCTTTCTAATACTCTCACAGACAAACAGGCACAAACATGGCTTAGCATTCCCTGCATTGACCCAAAGATTGTCGTGACAATTGTTGGTTGAGAACACATGGGGGAAGGACAGAATGTGTTGTGCTGTTACTTGTGTTCACATGCCATCCAACCTCTGTAGCGGGACTTTCTTCCATTACAATTATTTCTGCCGAATGTCTGAATCCCTCTCAGGCAGGAGCAATGATTTGACATTATTATTTCATGTTTACATATCAATTGTGTGCATTAAACACACAATCAATTTATTCTACACACTTCATGTAAAAATAACTTTCTTTGTAATTCAAATGATGGCAGTGCACAAGCTATATCACTGTCCCCTGTGCCTGTTTTAATATTGAAAGAGACACAAATAAGATGTACACAGAGTCAGACTCCTAACTCCTATAGGTAAAGTTTACCATTATAATGATTATCTTCATTCAGATGCAGTATGTTAACATATATTATCGTGCACCATTCAGTAGCAATTATGTACGTTTTTCCTTTGAAAATGTATGGTTTGGCTTTGAAGTGAGTGTATACATTTAAACAATGGAAGTGATGGAGACACTGGGAACAGAATACATTATTGTTGGAATATTAATAGGAGATTTTGTTTTAAGTGAAGAAATTAATGTTAATGTCCTTTGTGTACATAAACAAATTGTAGCCTACAATCACATTTAGAAAATGCACTGACAAATGCAAACTATTTACTGGATTACAAATTTGTATTTATTATGTATACATTTTATGAAAAGTGAAATTAATTTAGAATCAAATTGAGATCATCCATTTCATCCAGTGCTTCATTCTGATGTATTCAGCTTCGAGGAGATATTGCTGTGGCATTTTCATAGGACAGATCATAACTATTTATTTGTTTACTCGCATACTGCATTTTTGTATGTTCTTATGTCCAATCTGCAATGGCAGTCTACATTTGTCAAGCCATTTAATAGTTCTTATCAGAGAAATCTTTTAAAGTTCTACTACAATCCTTATGTTATCTGATTTCTAAGGGGCAGTCGTAGGCTAGAAGTTAGAGAGGCAGGTTTTGTGGCTGAATGGATGGCATTTTGAATCCCCAGACTGGATAAGAAAATGTGGCTGGGGAAAGTGAATGAGTAATGCTCTCCCTTCCCTCAACAACTACTATCGATGTGCCCTTGAGCAAGGCACTTGACTCCCAGTTGCTCCAGCGGAGCTGCTGAGTGGCAGGCTATGATTAGGTTCATAAGGCAACAATACATACAGTAATATGTTCTCTCTTTTTGGTCCTGTGACGAGTCTGGCTGTGGCATTCTGGACTAATTGCAGTCTAGTACTGTAAGATTCTGCAGTGTACAATGTCGAGGCGAAACACAAATAGTTTCTTGTTTGAATGAAATTATCTGATCTTAATTGTAAGAAATAGCTGAATTTAGAAAAGCATGTTACAGCAGTGGTGCACCACTGCTGTAACATGCTTTTCTAAATTCAGCTATTTATCAAAGGTGACACCCAGATTTCTATAGATGTCTATAACTTGAAGTAACATTAGAGGATACAGAGGATGCATTTAACTGTAAAAAGTTATGAGACATCCAATTCTGAATATCCCTAAGGCATTCCTGGAGAGTGTCTAATTGCTTGATGTTGCTTGGGTTAATGGAGAGCTACAACTGGGTGTCATCTGCATAACAGCGGAAACTAATGTTGTGACTGCACATGATATGCCCCAGAGGTAGCATATACATGGAGAATAATATTGGGCCCAGAACCAGAGATGCCCACCCACCCATGTTCAATTAAAATCAAATGATCAGCGGTGTCAAAAGCAGTGCTGAAATCTAAAAGAACTAAAATAGAGGAATTCCCCTAATCACGAGCTAAAAATAGATTACTTTACACCCTCTAAACAAATTTGAATTAAGCTTCATTCAAAGCTGTGTTACAGTTTTAAGTGAACCAAATGTGATTTCTGTCAAACTCCATTTTTACTATAACTGCTATATTACTAAACTCATAGTGAAATGGTTAACTGTTGACAAGAACACAACCAAGGCCCTAGACCAGGGGTGCCTTGATCAGGTAAAAGAGAATGAGGTCATGGCAGATGTGAGAGGAAGTATTCCTCCAGGCTGTGTGAGGAGACCGTCTAGAACAGGTCACAGGATATTGTATCATCCACAGGTGCACAAATATGCAATGCAGGCAAGATTTTGACTACAGGTTTCTATTGTTGTGGTTGGAAACACCCTGTGGGAAGGAACATGATCAGATAAGTATGGTAGAAAGAGTGGGACTTTCTGGAGTTACAAAAGATATACTAAATATACTAAATAAAAGCTGACTAAAACTGCATAAATATAATTTAAACTGAGGGTGTGTAGAAACAGCTCTTTCTGTTCAATTCTGGATTATTAAATGGTTAGTCACTCAAATGTTCTCATTACTGATGACAAAATGTGGGCTAGATTGTATAACTCTTTAATCATCACTTTGCAGAATTTACTGTACACACCTACAGTACAATTATATGAAGTAGTACTACAAAATGGAGGAGGAAAATTTTAGCATAGGCCTACGCCATGTAAAATCAGTCATTGGAATGATAAAATATTTCCTATCCCATGACCACATAACAGTTCTTGACTGGAACTTCAAAGACAGGGCTATCTGTCATGTCTCATGTGTCAGGTATGATTACCTTCGGGCAGCTTTTGATCTTAAGCCTACCTTTTAGGAGGGCTGGGGACAAAAGTAATGAAATCTTTGTGGATCTTCAAGCAGCCAAGTGCTGGTGTTGCACAATACTGTACTTTGATACTATAATAGTGTGGCAATCCCAACAATTTGAAACATCATATTATTGTAGACTTGACATTTTGCAAGTATTGAAATGTAGTGGTTCAACCTAGACGGCAACATGTATTGGCTGGGGAAAAAATACCAATGTCTAAATTCAAATGAATATAATTCCAAGAAGATTCTTAGCCTGCCTGTTTGTGCCTGCTTCTGTGCCCACCACTTTCCCACATATTGTTTATTTATTTATTTTAACCTTTATTTTTCCATGGTTGGTTCCATGGTTCCATTCCAGTGGTTTTGCTCTTTCTCAACACTACCCTGCTTCACATTCATACAGTTACATGCATTCAGTACTACCCAGTACTGCCACAAACCTCTTCTCTTGGCAACCGAGCAGCTCAACAGGAGCAATTGGGGGTTAAGCACCTTGCTTAAGGGCACAATGACAGAAGTTGTTGATGTAGGGGAGAACATGATTGATTCACTTTCTCAGCCCAGATTTCCCTCAGGTTCTCTGGAAATACAAACTGTTCCATTCACATGCCTCCTTATTTAAGCCATTTTCGATCAGCAAGTCTGACCCTTCAAAAATCTTAATGTACCCACTCATATTATAAATACTATAGACATTCTGGGTTGGAGCTTTAAAGTTATTCACTGTAGTTTACTGATGGGTTAATCAATAAATACTGTTTGTTCAGGCATTGTGGTAATACTTGATTCTTAGCTTGGTTCTCTAGAATAAAGTGTAATGATGACTGTAATTCATATCTACAAAAATTGTAATAATGTAGGCAGATAATGAAATATATATATATATAGTGATTTATATTTTATGTCAGTATGTCTGGGCCAGGGGAATAAGATCCCCAAGGCTTTGTTTGTCTGTACGTGCCTATACACATTCCAGGAATGTGGAGAATGGTGAGGGAGCGACAAGAGAGGCCTTGTCTCTGTAGGTCTCTCTCCAGCCCACCCTGTAGATTAGCCTCTTATCTGTTAAATGAGACAGTGCCGACGGATTTGGATACCAGGACTTTGGCATCAACACCATACTCCCTGCACCGAATGTTCCGCTGTCTCACAGAGAGTCCCTATGCAAGAGTCTAGAAGAGCCAAGCAGCACAGACAGCTTTGGACCAAACAGTGGGTAGATATGAGGAGCCACATAATGACCGTCTTCAGACACTGCCATTCCTTCTCCTTGAGCACTGCTGTTGTTTTTGTCTCCTGTTCGGCTTTTATCATAGACATGATTGTCACATGGGATAATGAGAGATATGCCCTGATAGCTATATTCAATTCACACTCCCACATATCACCTGGATGGATTTGTGGCTGTGGCTCCCATAGCCAGTGACTCATTCCATCTCAGTCTGTCCTGTTACCATGTGACTAGCCAGGCGATCAGGCGGGCTGAAATGCATCCTCAAGCTCTGAGTCATGATTTGATCTGGCTTGTAGCCCTGCTCACCCCAGGCTGAAATTGATAGGTAGTGTTAAGTGCACACCTGGGACCCGGCATAGGGCTGTGAGATTTCTCCCCATTTCCATCCTCCCTAAGCCCAGGGCCTCAGCCAGACATTCAGTAGGAGTGTTCTACACACACAGACGTACTGGGATAGAGCTGCCTGCCACGATAGGCGTGACTGCCAGTCACCGTCAGATCCATTGGTCAAAACTGGAGCACATTCCTGAGCCTTTACGCATTCTCGCTAGTTAATAAATCTCTTAGCCCGCTGAGAAGAGGAAACACAGGCAGGTGATGATTATCTAGACCAGAGCGGTAACCAGAGAGGACACAGAGTCAGGTTACATCTAACAGCCTTGTCACTCTGTGGAGGGATTGGACACTCCTACTGTAGGTATGTAGGACACATAGGTTTGCGAGGTTTGTCATATAAAGTTTCCAGAAAGGACTACATAAAAAAGGAGATGGAGATGTTTAGTCCTCATATGATTTATTAGTCCTATCATCATAGTCCTGCACATAATTTAATTTATATTATTCCTTTTGTCCATTACCACAAATAATTACCGTAAAGAATATAGTGACAAAATATTACAATCTCATCTTTCTCATATAACTGATGTCCTCACTAAATTGCGGTGAATAGCTTTTTTCTAGGATGTAGAAATGACTGTTAGATTTATTATCTATATATTTAAACTGAGCTACTGCTAATCTTCACAAAATAAGCAATTGATGAGGACTGAGAGGTATAGCACCAGTCATAAAGTGCAGAGGGTTTGCAAGCACTATTGGATAGCCCCAAACTAAGCACTACAGTATGTAATCCTGTTATTGCACTGTTGGATTGGGTTATGGGTCTTTCACATAACTGCTAAAGAGTTGCAGTACACATTTATGGGCTATGGAGGGACCATTTAGTCATTGCTCTATTACAGGATCTATTTATTATTGGGGTCACCCAGTGGCCATTCCCTTAGCTGATCTCTGCATTTGCTGATGTCCTCTTGATGCATTCCAGAGTCATTAGGCCTGTTTGTCTCTGGTAACAAAAACTATTACGGTAGTCACAGAAGCCATTAGGTGCTTTTCTTCAGATTTCCATTTAACATGGGGGCTCCTGAAGAGCAGCGTGTTTACCCCGTAATGGAGAAGTCTGCTCTGCTACGGGTCTAGCTAATGACCAAACCCCTGTAATTGCCTTTGGGGTCTCTGATGGTGGATTAATTGTGCAGTGTAATTTGCAAATTATCAGCTAACTTGCCTCAGCAAGACTTGGATGGTTTTCATTTACAAAGAGACAAGATTAAATGACAACTTCCGAAGTGCAATTCACTCAATATATTGATAGTTGGTAAACTGGTTAAATCAATCATTTTCAGTAGCATACAGAGGTGGTTTTATGGTGCAGCAAGTTTCTGAAAAATCAATCTCAATGTATAGACAAGTGATGATAGTGCCTCTTGGAAAATATTATTTCTGCTGAGTATTGAGAGAAAATAACCTGTGGCAGGCACAAACAGGAACCCACAGTACTCCCTAGGCCCTCTGTTTTAATAAGGAAATCCCCATTTTTCATGATCTATTATCTTCTCAACATAACAAGTGATAGAATAAGCAGACAGCCAAGAAAGTTTATAATAGGTGGTGATGAGTTGTTAATGCACAGTCATGCACAATCATTCTTTAATGAGATTCTGATCTTTTAGAGGCTCTAGGAAAAGTAAGTGAAAAATGGCAACAACTACAGCCCTGTACACTTTCATATAGAGCAACAAACGGAAAAATCTAATGGGTGCAGATATTTTGAATCATACTGTAATGGTGACATAAGGAAAAAAGAATGAGTGTGTGAGAGAGAAAGAGACAGCATGTGAGCACAACATATATGAGGGAGGAAGGATCTTTTCATTTGATGGTGTTGACTGAAGCTGGGGAGGCTTGTCTAGAGTAAGCTACTATTGGGAGAGAGGGGAGATTAGCTCCATTGAGGGTCTCACTACCTACCCAACCCCCTCAGCAGTCCAACAGTCCACTCTGGCTAACCCTTTGAATAAGTCACTTGGAAGAAAATGTGGGGAGTCAGCTGATTCCTAATCTGTTCTCTTTCTCGCTCTGTGCTCACACATCAAGAGTCAGATTGATATGTGCAATCACATGGAAGCCCCTCTACGATGGGGCTATCATGCTCCCTGCAGGTGTTCTGTGTGTGTGTGTGTGTGTGTGTGTGTGT